>BSAI01000015.1:25879450-25907442 GCA_036245035.1 Adrianichthys oophorus
TCTATTCTATTCTATTCTATTCTATTCTATTCTATTCTATTCTATTCGTCTCCCAGATGATGTATGACATTTTTTGAACACCTCTGCCTCTTAGTTTGAGATTTGATTATTCAGTCTTTGCCTAACAGATGGATACAATTTGTTGTTTTGTTTGTGAAGGGGTGTTTCTAATGCAGGCCTGGCCTGGGCTGGGCCTGCACCACCACCACTGTCTGGAACAGAAACAACGTAACTGCCTGGAATATGTTGCAATAAGTACTTATTTATTTTAATTCTCAAAACTTAAATGATAAACACTTCTGATTTTTGTTTAATATAATTCCCCCCAAAACAGGGCTAAATCCAGGGACCCTCGTACTTGGAGGTAGGCGCACTAACCACTGCACCACCGAACCACTGCTCCACCGAACCACCGCACCACCGAACCACAGAACCACTGCACCACCGAACCACAGAACCACTGCACCACCGAACCACTGCACCACAGAACCACTGCACCACCGAACCACTGCACCACAGAAAAACTCACATTAGCTAGCATAGTAGGTTTTTATAGATGCACCTCCAGTGTTTAAAGATCTCAGTTGTTGAAGGTTTAAAGACAGAAAAAAAACCTAGACCAGTCAAATTCCTGTTTTTGACCAAAAACAAGAGTTTTTTTTTTTTTTTTTTTACCAGAATGCAGTGGGGGTGAATTTTCAAGCAGTTAAAAGTAAGTAAAATAGACAAACTTCTGCTTTGAACCAGTTTTTCCTCCTCTTCCTTCCCTTATTTTACCTTAAAGCTGTACCTAAAGGATTGTTTTGCTGCTTTTTCATCTTTCAACAGTGGCAACACCACCCCCCTTCCCACCTAGCTTAGACATCGGCAGCGCCACATAAGGAGGGGCGCCGCACCGGACAAAGTTATTGATTATGTCAACATTTTGAGTTTATTTATGTTTAAAATTACTCCTTTTTTAAAAACTAAACGAGTGGTGGATTTTGACGCCTCTGGAAGGGTTCCCAGTGGTGCGTTTAGACTTACAGACTAGAACAAAATGTACAAAAGTGAAAATAATTTTGGATGCCATGATTACATATTTTCACAAAGCCAACATGCAAAACATTATCCCTCTGGATAAATGATTCCTTGACATCCAGAGCTTCAAGAACTCAAGCCAAGACATAAACTGTAATTAGACTAATGAGGTGATTGCTACATATTTCCTTTCAAACTTAGAAAGGTCAAGAAATACTTTTGAAAAATATGACAACCATTGTGGGATTGATGTTGCATTGTTTGTTGAGAGTTCAAAAAACTGTACTGTTGTCCATTAATCTCAACTGTAACACATACACACCTTCATTTTGGTGCAGTGTGTACATTTCAATCACCACAGAGAGGATTTTCTTTCCTGCTACACTATTGAATCCAGCATGTCCTAAATTCCTCCAAAGACAGTGAATTGTTGCAGTTATCAATGAAAATTAAAATCTACTCTAAAGCTACTTTTGTTTTATATTCTCAGCTTGAATCTGAAAATCAAGTGAAAGTGTATCAAGAAGGCATATGACACATTATCAGCATTTTATCATTGTAACCATCATGATTTAAAGAGAAAAAAAAGGCATCAGAGGATTAAATGGAAAACTTTCAGATACAACAACCCACAATTGTGAGAAGTAACAAACTTTTGACTAAATAATACAAATCTGTATCATTGTGTCCCTGCAACAGACTGGATGACCCCAGAAGGGATATAGCATTGGTTTAAATCAATGATACATCTGCTGAAACTAAATATAGTTATAGTTTTGCAAAATCGTGTTATTTTTCCTAATTTCTCTTGAATTGTTGTTCTATCTCATATCTCAAGTATCTCATAATTATGTTTCTTTTTTTTTTACTACTATGACTTTGAGTTGAATCTGAAGACAATCAGTTCTACAAAGAAATGTGTTTGAAAAACAACTGTAAAAATAAATGAAATAAAAAAACCTTCTGTTTCTTCGCAAAAATTCAGATGAATTTAGTTTATTAATGTGAACTTTACATCACTGTCTGCAGTGAGAAAACATGATGGTGGTAGAACCCCTGAAATGTGTTATGGAGCAGAAAAGATAGATTAGTCATAGCAGTAGAAAGAGAACACAAAGCAAGAATATTAATAACTAATAAAAAAATTTACAACATATTTTTAGTGTATTTTCTTTGAAAAACTGAATCTCTGTCGATGTAATTGAAGGAGTAGCGGCTAGAGGGCGCCCTTGTGCTGCATTTAAACACCGTTGCCCCGGTAACAGATCATCAACAGCGGCGGCTCGTTTTCTTCGTGGACTCGTTGTTGGAAAACGGAACAAATGTCTCAGTTTGACGCAGAAAGAGTGATCCAGAATATAGTCGGTGAGCTCGTGCAGGAGTGCACGAGGCAGCGGCACGTGCTGACAGAGACTCTGGTGACGTTTATGGTGAGTAAACCCTGAAAAAGCCGGCAGACTGCCTCCTCCTATAGTATTGGGGATCGTTACCAGCTTGTCCTAAATGTCTTTAGGTGAAAGCTGTCCTTCTGGACCCTACAAATGGCTTTGGCAGAAAACTCACTGAACAAGACACAGAGAAGCTTAAAGAGGTTTTGGTTTGTCTGTTTGTTTGTGATTTTCGAGCTTCTTGAAGGTTTGAGGTGTCCTTTTCTCTTCTTGCAGCTGTGTCTGGAGAAACTTCTGGAAAAGTGCAGCCCATCACTTGACAGCATCAAAATGCAGCTGTATTTCTACATGAATTACACCTGTCAGCGTCAGTACACTTCAGACTTCCGTTCATGTTTGTCCAAACTACGACTACAAAATATATATACTTTTTTAATACGCTTACTAATTGTTACTGTTACTAATAATTGAAAACATTTATTACATTACATAATGATGACACAAAATTAACACTTAATTGAACATGCTAATTTAGAAACAAAAAAGATCATGTCAGATAAAAGTCCCTTTAACTCTGCAAAGCCCACTACATCATAATATTAAAATATTTTATTTTTTGGTGGGCAAATAAGATGATTTAAAAAAACCATTTAATTAAATTAATTTTAAAAATTGCAATCTTGTTTTTGTATATTTATTATCAGTTATGATATGTTCTGATGTTTTTTTTTTATAGAGAGGGGGGGTGTTCACATCAATGTTTGTTTAAGATGCAAAAATGTTGACATGAGTGTTCAGAAAAAGGCACCTCATTTTAAACATGGTGTAACTGTATTATAAAGAATTAATTACTGTATCAACATTTTTTTTCGTTTTTTTGTACAGCAGCTATTCGTTTAAAGAACTGAATTATGACAGACGAGTTTTTCTCATTAAAAGCTGTGAAACTTAGCTCAACACTTTCCTGCCAAAAGTGCACTTGAGATTTCATGGAAGCAGCTGTTTTGATATGAGCAGGAAAAGCCCTTCTGCTGCCTCTAGTGGAATAGATGATGTACTACAGGCAGAACACATGGACAAAATTAAATACATGGGTTTCAAAGGAGGATTTTCATCATGTTAATGAGATAGAGGTCTGGTGGTGCATTCACACCACGGCCATGACGCAGCCGAGGCATCAAATTTGAGCCTGGTGCTTCTCTTTTGACGCCCATCAAATTTCCTGCTCAACACCTTGACGCCCCGGCCACAGAGCAATCCCCGACAGACTTCATTCGTTGACCACATCATGGAAAACATGGATGATGTTGAGCGAGTCGCTTGTATTTCTATGTTTTGGAGAGCTCTACAGAGGCGCCGGCAAGCACATTGCCATGTCTGGGCTCACCAGATCTATCAGTCTCTCCCGGTGCAGTGTGCTTCACTCCTGCAGCAGAGCTGCGCCTCACAGCCATTTTAAGCAGTATTTCCATCTGTCTCTGGCCCAGTTTGAGCATTAACCTGAGAGGGGTAAAATGAAAAGACAACTGGACAATCTTTTAATTATTGTTTCAATGAAAATAAGACAAAAATCATAAGCCCATGGATCTGAGGTGATTACCTCTGCTACGATGCTCTCCGTGGGCCAGCATAGCCAGGACAGCTCGCAGCTAGCAGAGTTCCGCTGGCAGAGCCAGGCAGCAGAGTGCCTTGCTAGCTCATAGGGGCTCTTTCGCTTCAGCTCCATGGGCTCCATGACGGGCTGGCGACCTGTACAGGGTGTATCCCGCCTTCACCCAACAGTAACTGGCCCGTCTCTGGCAACCCCGCGGCCCCCGTGGGTTAAGAAAATGGATGGAAGTTCAACTTGACGACTCGATCTCGTCCAAAGTGAATGCGCCATTGAAAATGCGAGTATCAAATATGATAGGAATGGAAACATAGGGTTCAAAATGTTAATGCAGGTTTCACTTTGGGGTTGATGTTTGTTTGTTTGTTTAAATTAGTTGTTTCATATTTTTCTACCATCTTATTGTGTTTTTCTTTGAAGACAGATATAACAAAAAAATGTTACCTTTGCAGGTGAGTTTCTCAAAGAAATCCATGTCCGGCTGGATTCTCGGCTGAGTCCGCTGAGTCAGCAGATAACAGACAGCAGAGTGAAAACCAGCCAAGAGTCTGAAGCTGTGTACAGCAGCATTCTTACTTACATCTTGCTGCGATCTTCCATGGGCTCACCTACAGACATGAGCAGCGTACAGGAAGCTGAAGGTCTGACTCTGTTTTACAATCCACTCAGAACTGCAGCAGTTCTTTTGCAAAAACTGCATCAATGGCAGCTTCCTTCACTTTGGCCTCTGAACCTACTTTGCACACAACTTAATCTCTTTGGGGAGAAAAAAGTTTGTTTATAACAGTGTTTTGACATGAATTTGACTAATTGTGATCATTTTATATGAAGTATTTATTAGAAAAGAAATTCATGTGTTGAATGGAACTTATTGTCCCAAATTGACTTTTTTCTGCTCCATCACGCCAAAGAAAAGCCCAAAAATGAGACAAAAATGGTAAAAACATGATATAAAGAAATCCTATGTTATAAGGTAGCCACACACATTACGGTAAAGATCTGGGTGTTCACCTGACAATAAATTTCCAGTTCATGCCTGAAAAACTTTTATGGATAGGATTTTTTTAGCAAGAGCTTACATCTGTTGCAGCTTTTCAATGAGTCTCTAAACAACCCTCCAACATAAGAGGCATTCAAATCCATGCCCCAACCTCACAATCAATTGAAACATTCTAGTTTTTCCTGAATGTCCAGAGCTACGTTCACAATACCCTCTGCAACACGTGTTCAAGTGGGCACTTCCAAAGAAAAGTCTAAATAAATGTGCGTAAACACACATTTCGGTCTTTCACATTTAAAACTCTTGCATTCACACATCAATACACACGTTTTGACAACAGGTTTTGGGCTCTACATACAAAATGTGCTGTCATTAAATGTGTTTTGAAAGTTAAACCAGTTGAACTTTGACCCATTAGGGACTTGAATTTGACATAAAGAAGGCGTGCCAGCCGTTTGAAAATTGATCATGGAGGAGAAATATGTGTTTAGCAAGTTCTAGGACTTGTGTCAAATGCCTGGTGTGAACAGAGCTTGATATGAAATTCAGAATTCTAATGTTCAAAGTCAGCATCAAAAGTCATTTCTTATCTCTTCCTTTTTAAAAAAAAGACCCTGAACAAAAGCATTATGATGTCTAAACAACTTTCATTTTAAAATCATTAAATACTAGATCTGCACTTTGCTGCCCCTGCGAAAGACTGGCGACCAATCCAGGGGTGTACCCTGCCTTCGCCCATGAGTAGCCGGGTTAGGCTCCGGCAACCCCGTGACCCCGAAAGGGATAAAACGGATTGGAAAATGAATGAATGAATGAATCTGCACTTTGCTCTCAACGTTTCGCAGCAGAGACATAATTCCCTTGATGACATGGATTGTCTTTTTCGTGACTTGTCCAACCCTTTTTTTCTTTGTCCCAGCTGCCCTTCAGAGTATTTTTCCTCGGTCTGAGCTGAGGTCCTTCATGATGCTGCCGAAGAAAAAAAAGGAAGAGCAACTCCAAGAGCTCGCCACAATCTCCACGGGGATACGGCTCTTCAACAAAGCCAACCAGAACAGAGAGAGGGAGTTTGACGTCCGAGAGCTGAGTACAGAACTTTCATTCTCTTACTTCTATGGGTGAAGTCTGCTTAGATCTGTGCTGAGCTTTGTTTACCTTACAGTAAATAGTTTGGATTTCAGTTCAGTTTTAACATCTGTTCATTCCAGAAGAATCATCTGTAAAATTCAGACTGAAAGTCAGAAAATGTTCACTTTTTTCTCAAAAATATACTATTTTATACGAAGTGCCACAACAATGCAACCATCCTTTCTAAACCATTGTCATCTTAAAGTGAGACTAGAATTTTTGTTTTAAGATACATTTATCTTAAAAATTGTGTTAATTATTAGTCAAATCAAACTTTCTAGTTTTCCCAAATCATGCAAATCTGTTTCTTGAAACAAAGAGGCTTACAAATCTATTGCTTAAAAATATCATTTAAAGTAGAACAACATCAGAAATTTTACTGAATCTACATGTTTGCAAGATCAGATGACTCAACAAGATATTCAAGATTTATTGTCCTTAAACAAGTTGTGAGATCATGCTTGAAAAGTTGCTGGTAAGTTAGTTTTGTCTTCTATTAAGATTAAAAAGATAGTTAAACTGGAGACATATGGAGTTTTGATGATCCTTAAAGACCCACTCTGATAAAAACAAAAAACGGTTGGGTTGTGCCACGCTAACTGTCCTGCCAACAACTCAAAGGCAAATTTCTAATGAACTATTGCTGCTCTGGAGAAACTATTCAGAAAACAACACAGTTTTTATTATTACTATTTAGGTTAAAAACAGCAAATTCAAGTTTAAAAGACCACTGAGAACACTTACAATCAATCAAAAGATGATCGGAGTGGGGCTTTAAAGCTTTCCCTTCTCTCTTTACCCTCTTGAAGACACAGGAGTGTGGTTTGAGTCATGATCATCAATGCTCTTACCCTGCCAATCTTTTGTTAGTTCCCACTGTCCTGAAAGACACGCTCTCCTCCACCGGGGAAACTATCAGGAAGCAGCTGAGTGAGACCCGGACTTCAGCCTGGAAATTCACCGCTGTCCTGGAGAAGATAATGCAGCGCAACAGTCGGAGCAGGGACAGCAAAGATCCTGTCGTCCTGCTCAAACAGGCTCTCTACAATGTCAGGGCTCATGAGGGCTTTCTCAAAATCTTACTGGTAAAGTATCTGATAGAAAATACAAATGCTAAACAATAGATCGATGCTTAAACTCTAAGCTTATTTATTTCTTACTGAGGTGCACATCTAGGTCAAGCCTCAAGTCTTAAAGACTTGAGAAAGATACAAACTGACTAAACCTAGATCACCCACATTTCTGAAAAGATAACAGTTGTTTTGTCCCATTTTTTGGGTACACATTAGTTTTAAATGAAAGAAATTCAAAAAACAAGAAAAAGAAAAATGTTCTATTCTGAATTCAATTTGGTTCCTTTAGTTTTTTTTTTATTTTGGAAAGAAATCTTTCAGAGGAGAGGACAGTTTGAAGAACAGGAAGCAGTTAGGCTGTTCAAGAGGAAGATAATCTTACCAAACAGCCTCTTCTTAAATGATGAAGCTGCCTGACCTTCCAGCCATAATTTGTGCTCCATGTGCTTTACTATCAGACTGATGCATGCTCGTGTGAGAAGGTCGTCAAACTCCTTCAGACTGATCTCTCGTCCCAACTGAAGATCCTGAGAGAAACTCCACCAGCTGCGAGAGTCATCGTGAGTGTTTCCATTTTCTGGTCCACTGTTTGAGTAAAACTCTTGGTTTGTTCCCATGCAGAAAAGTCACGTTAAACTCAGGGCTTCATGAGCTTTCCTAAAACATTATGTTTGCATGCAGCCGAGAAACAGAACCACATGCATACTGTTTACTAGTGCATGTCTGCCACCTTTAGTTGGAAGAGGTTTGTTGCAAAATTTTGAAGCGGTGCAAACCTCACAAATCTTACTCTAGACTTTTTCTTTTACAGCTCTATTCCAACATAAGAAAGACTTATGCCATATAATTGTGGCCGGGCAATAACCGTATTCCTCCTCTGTGATCAATTTAGAAACAGTTGGCATTTCCGTGAATTAAAAGGGAGACCATCCATACGCCACTACCAAATCTGAGTACCAGATGGGTCAAAGTTCAACCTGGTTTAACTTTCAATGTGCGTTAGTGGCCTCGTGTTTTGTACATAGAGCCTGAAAATAGTCATAGAGACTTCTGTAGCCACATGTGAACACAAGAAGCCCAAAATGTCCATTTACATTAATTTACATAGACTTTTCATTGGAAGTGTCTGCTTAAATGCACATTGGCGAGGGTGGTGGCACAGTTGCCTAAGACAACAAAAAGTAAAGCTTTGGAAGTCTCAGGCTCCGCCCCTTTGATTCTTAAAGAGACACGTCATGTTTATGTGTGCTGGCCGGACAATCAGAAGTACTCAGCATCCACAGACTTAGTCTTTGTCTCAGGGAGAAACTTTCAGTCTGTTTAAATAAAAGGTCTTTCTGTCATTTGTTACATGTTCCTTAGTCTTCATTCAAGGCCCTGTCATTAACGTGGTCTCGGCTTCTGGATGAGGCAGAGCTTCTGAACTTCCTTCACAACATCACAGTGAATCTTCACCCATTTGTGGCCTCGCAGCCTGGTGTTTGCTCTGAAGCTGATGTGGATGGCCTACAGGAGGAAGCAGAGATAAAGAGCAATGAGCAGAGGCTGGCAGAGTCCTCTGGTATGTCTGACAGACTTTCTACATGCAGATAGTGTCGTAAGCTTCAGCTCAAGGAGTTTCTTAGGAGATTCTGCTCTTGCCTTCCAGATGAGCAGATTGATCCAGCCCAAGCAGAGTCAAACGAATGGCTCATACCTGAAGCAGCATCCAGCTGCAGTGAACTGCCACTTCAATATAACGGTTACTGTGGTTACACACTGGTGAACAGTGATGGCCTTCTGCTTCCAGGTATTCATGAAATGCTGCTGAAGGATCAGGAACAGTTTCCTGATGTTTTCTCTGTCAAACTGGGCCAGATGACTAAAAATGCCTTTACACCGGGGGTGTCTAACTGGCGGCATGCGGGCAATTTACGGTCCAAAGACGTTATTTTGTCCGCTCTCTGTGTTTCTCTGTTTCTGTGTGTGGTTCTGTATTTCCTAACTTCTTCAGTAACTTTTCATCCTTTCAGTGTTAAAAAGACATTTTTCTGGACAGTTTCCTCCGTAGTCACGTACTTTAATCGCTGAAATAAGTTCAAGTAAAATGATGCGATTTGCCTGTGATTGCACTCTGGGCGTAAAATTCCAGTGGCGGGTGACGTCACCAGCAGGCGTCACATTCTGCAGCGACTGGAGGGATTCCGCTCCGATGGTCAAGCGGTCACTGCAACGCCCATGATTACAAATCGCTTGGAAGTATAAAACACGTTCTGCCAAGCAGCTGTGCATCTTGATGAAGATGAATTTCAATCAGTTTTTGAGCTGCTCATATGTAAATACGTGTGAATGACATCAGCCTTTCTTTGATCTCAGGTATGTGTGACGCTTGTTCTGACCTCCAATGACCAGCGCCAGTCTTTTAAAGACCACATTTTGAAATTGTATTATAAAAGTATAGGAGTGAGTGACTGTCTTCTCTAAATAACTTGTGACTAAAGTTAAAATGTTAAAATTAATAAGAAAGACAAATTCATAACATGGCTAATTATTTTGATTTCCAACAGTAAGCAGCAAGAGAAGCCATGTGAACATAGAAGAACCCATTGATGAAGGTTAAAGAACTGTAGAGTTTAAGTCTTATTTTGAGTTTAAGAGTTAAAATGTAAGTGTTAATTGAACTGTTTTAGTAAGGATGTTTAAATCAGAATACAGTAGATATAGACGACTTAATGAACAGAAAACTCACGCTCATTACTGATTTATTTACTTAATGATTTTTAATTTGTTTCTAGATTTGTTGATTGATTGAGAGTTTTATTAGTTATTTTGTACAGTTAAAAGTACAGGACATGTCCCTTACAAATTTACAACCAAAGAAGGCATGTACCCGAAGAAGTTATAAACTTGTTTATGCCAGGGTCCTTCTTTGTCTTTTTTGTGTCATAAAATTAAATTTAAAAACCTAAGAAGATTAAATGTTTAAAAATTTCTGGTTCAAAGTAGCATTGGGTACCAGAGACCTATGGGCTGCATGCACATGCATGTATGCTGAGGATGCAGCCCAGCATCAGCCAGACTCTGCCTTCAAGAACACAATCGTACAAACAATGAGGGATTCTATTTTATTTTGTATTTATTGTGTCTGGCAGCAGTCCTGGACTGCAGTGACCAGATTGTTTTCACAATTCTTTCTTACTTGGCCTTTGAGAAAAAATCTTGCTCACGCTACCTACTCAAAAACTTACCAAAATTTATAGACACCTTGTAGACGGTGAAAAATAATTTTGAACATAGTGAACGACACTTACACCAAACTCGATGACATTACAGTGGGAGAAACCGTCTAAAATAATGAGGCAAAAATCTCTTATGGGGATCAAAATACATATTTCAGCATCCACTAACAAAGTTAAAACACATTGTCAGCATATCCAAAGGAATTTTTGAAATTATTATGGGATGACCACAGCCTGTGGTCATCTTGAATAAAAAAATATATCCAAATCCAAAGGTTTACTTTTGCTAACTCTTCTAAAAATTAAATAGACTAGTTTGTCATCCCCAGGAGATCCAAAAAATGGTTGCTATGGAAATGAAAGCAACAGAAAAACTGCTATTTTGAAAAGTGTTTTTTTATGTAATTGTCATGTGCAGCTCTGACCAGAGTGACCGGGGGGGTGAGGGCAGGTCAGGAGGAGGCCATGAGGGCAGTTAACGCCTGTGGGACAATCAATGCTACTCACTGCTTTAGCATGAGTTTATATTTTCAAGCACTCATGCAATTAGTCTTTGTGTGACTGAATCTTCCAAATGTAAATCTCTGTCTTGGTTCTCCTTTGTTTTTTTGCACAAATGTGCTGTGACAAGTGAAGATTTTCATTGAAACCAACCTCTCTCTATGCGGATGATGGAAAATTACAAGAAATTGCCTTTGTCCTGTAGCCTGTGTAGTCTGTATAGTTTGCAGGATTTCGAGATGATTTCTCTTTTAGGAAATCCACATATTGGAGTCCTGAAGCATGATGGAAAGCTCTACGCTTTCAGCTCCAAAGAAGCCGCTCTGAAATTTGCCTCCAGTCCAGATGCCTTTGCTGCAGAGGTGGTGGAAAAAGCCAAACGCTCTCCTGAACTCATCCACCTTCTCAATCTCCATCAGCAGCTCTCCTGTGTCAGCCCATACTCTGAGGTACTGTACAACAGTGGCACAGCAACCCAGCCGCCACCAAAAGCTGAATGTTGTTGATACCCAGGGAAAACACTTGACAAGTAATCTATGATTTTTCAGGTGAAGACAGGAGAGACTTCGAGGACAAAGTCCTCCTATAAATGTGACAGTGGGACACAGACAGACATCCACCCCATTGAAACAAACTTTGATAAGTCGTACGAGTGGAATGAATGGGAGCTTCGGCGAAAAGCTCTCCATCTGGTGAGTTTACAAGTAGAATCAGTGTGGATTTTCCCTGTAAGGGCCTCTGCTGCTTCCCCCTATATTAAGTCGCAGTTTTTAACCAAACAAACCTTTTCTTGATCTGGATCCACAGGTGAATCTGCGAAAAAAAGTGACACACTCATGTCAGACTGACCAGAGCCACATGAGGCGGGAAAACGTCACTCAGACCTGGTTGCAGAAGGACGCCGCTTGCCAAAGCAAGAGGGACTGTGGCAGCAGTGCCACCATGCCTCACATCTACCTGGCAGGTCTAACTGGACAAAAAGAGGCTCACGTGGTTAAAGTAAATCTGTCAAAACCTGCTTATGAAGACTGAATGTCTGCAGGAGCATTTACCAAAATAAAATTCACTGAATCCAAGTTGGTGCCAGTACTTTGTGTGTGTGCTTTAAAGTATATATGCCATATTTTGGGGAGCACAAGTCACGTTTTTTTGTAAAGCTTGGCTGAGGGCGCGACTTATACCTGGGTGCAATAAAAAAAAATTGGCTCATATTTTCTTATTTTTCCACTAACAAGCACTATATAAATATATTTGTAAATATATATATATATATATATATATATAAAAGACCTTATAAATTGCATTAACAAAATCCTTAAAGCTGAAAAAAGGATGACCACGATGAATTGCAACCTTAATAAGCTAGAGGACAAAATACATTAATTAAAAGTCATATTTTTTTTTAAGTTGTACTTTGACTTTGGTCTTACCTTTCATGTTTCTCCATCTAAAACCCTGTTTTAGATCAACTTCCTAAATCCTTGAGCTACAATAATTTGACTAATGATTTATTGTAACACATTTCTTGTAACCTTTCGTGTACTGCTTTGGTTGTGATACCTGCTTGACAATTTCTGTGATCTTTTTTTGACAATTGTCCTCACAGCAGTAGAGACAAAATGAAACATCAGGTATAGACCTTTTTGTTTGGTGACAGACTGTCCAAACTGCAGATTGGAGGACTGGGGAGCAAAGGGCTATTTTGATACTCCCCTCATGCACTGTGAAGGTGGGGCGACTGTAATCGGAGACAGCTGCGATGTTAGTGTGGTGAGCCTCCGTCAGAGAATTAACATTAGTGTTTGCACAGCATGTCAGAGGTGCAGCTGAAACAGAGAGTCAGCTCATGCATAAATGACGCCAAAACAAAGCTCCACAGCCTCAGTCACGACATCTGGAGCTGCCCAGAGCTGGCCTACCAGGAGGTCAGATCTCACGACAGACTGGTGGCATTTTTCCATCAGGAGGAAGGCTGGGAAATCGACAGCCACTTCAAACTGGATACTGCGTTCAGGGCCTGTTGGAGCTCTGCCAGTGTAGGTCAGGGTCACGAGGTCAGCCTGGGTTTTCTGTGTGAGTATGACGCCCTGCCTGGGATTGGTCACGCTTGCGGACATAACTTGATAGCCGAGGTTGGAGCTGCTGCTGCTGTCGGTCTCAAAGCTGCACTGGAAGATGAACATAAACTTCCCGTCCAGGTGAAGGTCATGTGGACTGAAAGAACTACTGTCAAGGCAGAAGATGATCGCAGTGATAGATTTTGACAGGATTGGTTTCTCCACAACAGGTGACAGTGCTGGGGACTCCAGCTGAGGAGGAGGGTGGAGGGAAGGTGGACATGTTGAGGGACGGAGCATTTGAAGGTTTGGATGTGGTGTTAATGGCCCATCCATCAAAGGAAGATGCCACGTACCTTCCCTGTGTGTCTGAGCAGGAGTACATTTTCTCTCAGCATGAAGATTCTACACAACTTCCTTCACTGTCCCAACTTCAGTCACTCATAGCAATATTGGGCAGTAATAAAGTATTAGACATTTATTTTATGCTTTAGTGTTACAGTGAAGTATTGTGCCTCAGCCTACCCCTGGAAGGGCATCAATGCCCTTGATGCGGCTGTGCTTTGCTACAACAATGTGTCTGTGCTCCGGCAGCAGATGAAACCAGACTGGAGAATCCACGGTGAGGAGCTTTCTCATATGTGGCTCTCTGTTCAGTCAATCAGTTTATCATTTGTAGAGCACTTATAAAGGCAGGAGCAACCAACGTGCTGAACAAAAAATCATTAAACAATAATAAGAGAAACAGTAATATTCTTGTTTAAAATGTACGATAAAAATGTAAAAGTTCAGAAAGATTCTGAGGTGCCAGTCCATTTAAACATTTAAAAACCAAAAGTAAAATCTTAAAGAAAAAACAATTCTATTAGACACGGGCAGCCAGTGAAGCGAGCGTAGTATGGGACTGATGTACTCACACCATCGGGTCCCTGTTAACAGACGGGCGGCTGAATTTTGAAAACAGTGGGAGACGACGGAGCAGAGACTGGTCTAAATCAATGTACAAAGAGTTGCAATAGTCCAGTCTGGAAAAGATTAATGGATCCCTTGTTCCAAAGCATGAAAAGGAAGATATGGCTTGACTTTGCTGATTAGCCTCAAGTGATTAACACTAGACTGGACCACTGCACTGACCTGTTTGTCAAATTTAAAAAGCTTGTCAAGATTTACCCCAAGATTTCTTTTAAAAGGAGCGTTAGAAGGGTCCGGGGGTCAACAGCACTACAGTAGCCTGTGAGCAAGTCCGTTTTTCAAAAAAAAAACTTCTTTGTTTTCATTCAGAAATAGGAAGTTCAGCTCCATCCAAGATTTTCTGTCTGTCAAGCACTTCTGTAGATTGTCAAAGCATCCAGCTGCACCAGATTTCAAGGGAATTTAGGTTTGGATATCATATGCGTAGCAGTGGAAGGACATATTGCATTTCCTAAATGTGAAAGGACACAGTGGCAGCAGGTAAAGCGAGAAGAGAAGAGGGTCTAAAACTGAGCCCTGGGGTACACCATGTTTGAGTGGAGCTTGTGAAGAAGAAAACTGTCTCAGCTGGACAAAAACTCCTGCCACATAAATAAGACTTCAGTTGAGTGCTGTGCCCTTTACACCAACAGACTCTGTTCTAAGACAGCTCTGATTCTCTCTCTCTATTTCACTATCACTATGCTCGTCAGGCATCATAAAGAACGGCGGAGTGAGGCCCAACATCATCCCTGACTATACTGAGCTGGAGTATTATCTGAGAACCCCGTCAAGAACTGAACTTCCTGTCCTGAAGGCCAAAGCTGAGAGTTGTTTTCGTTCAGCCGCCATGGCAACAGGGTGTGAGGTAAGAAAAAAATTAAATCCAACGGTTGAATTACAATCATCTTTGAATACATTTGAAAATGCAAAGTAAACCAAAATACTCTCCTACAGTTGTCTGAATCGTGGTTTAAGCATTTTGATGTCTGCCACCAGACACTGATTTTCTTTCATTGTTTAGATTAGAATGATCTTCATGGAATCCTATATTTTTTTTGGTAAAAATCTTTTTTATCCCTTACAAGTTTAGAGGAAAGAACATTAGTTGATAATATGATAAAAAGCTGCAGCAAGTGTACAGTTTTTGCACATTTACATCAATACTTTGGTCTGAAGTCGTGAATCTTAACACCCTCACACATTCTCCTCAAGTCTCCTAGGATGGTTGTCAAAGTGCATAAGCTCCAATGCTATCCAACCAGGACCTGTTGGATTATGATTTCACCCAGAAAATAACATTTTCATTTGCAATTTAACAGGCCTCAGCCTTGATTCTTTTCCTGCTCTTTCAATCCTGCAAAAGCTCCCTGTCTGCTATTTTTGTGACAATTGATGTTATTCAGTTCCTGCAGAGTGGATAGGTACAGAAGACCTCATGTCCATCCTGTGCAGCATCCTCATGAGTCCTCATGGCATGAGTCAACCCACGATCTCCAGAATGGACACTTTACCATTAGGTCACTGAGCTGATTAAACCCTTTAACACCAGAGATGTTGCTGGTGATTCCTAAATAACACACGCTCTTTGACATACCCAAAACGTTCGCCCATTTAAGCGATCAACATGAATCAGCTGATTCTGATGTGGAGAAAAGCGACTATTTATATCAGCTTTGCACTGAAATGCAACACATTACTAACGTAAAGGGCTGCATGATGTTGCAATGCCCCTTTTCACTGTAAAATAATCAGCTGCGATTTATGTTGGTTGCTTAAGCACTTCAATTCTGTAAAGTGTTGCACATCAGTGCAAGGCTGCTTTTCTCTGCTTGGGACACAGTTGAAGAGTTACGATAGTCGAAAGAATACACACTGTAGCTAAAGCTTCAGTGTTAATGGGTTTATATAAGACTTCAAGGAAAATAATGACATGTGCACCTGTTTGAACATTTTCTTCCAGGTTGAATTTGAATTTACCAGAAACCAGTATGACAACATCCTGCGTAACTCTGCTCTGGAGGAGCTCTATGAGAAAAATGGCACAGCTCTGGGAATGAACTTCACCACAGATGAAGATGTTCTCAAGAATGAATCTGGCCTGCAGCAACAGCAGCACCTTCTCACGGCAGATGTTTGAGTCCACTGTCTAATGCTGCATCTTTAATTTTCAGGCTTCACAGACTTTGGCAATGTGACATTTGCTGTTCCTGGCATTCATCCATACTTCTACATTGGCTCTGATGCCCTAAACCACACAGATGAGTACACAGCTGCTGCAGGTTAGAAATTCACTTGAGAAGTTGAATCTGTTAATCTGGGATTAGATTGTACTTATTTGAAGGTTGGTTTGTTGCAGCTGATGAAAGAGCTCAGTTATATGCTCTGCGGGTGGCGAAGGCTCTGGCCATGACAGCTCTGGATTTGCTGTTACATCCAGAGCTGCTGCAAAAGGTGAAGCAGGAGTTCACCGAAGCCAGAAGAAGGGAACTGTTGGGGAATTGCTGATACAGGTGGAAAAAGTCCAGATGGGATCAATGATCAGGAAACTAGTTCACGATGAAAAAAAAAAGACCTTGACTAAATCCCCTCTGTGGAAAAATTATCCGTGTTATTTCTTTAATGTCATGAAAATTCTCATATAATATGAAGAAATAATGGCTGGAAATATTGTCCTCTGATTCTCTGTTAATACATGTATGTGGTGCATTTAAACTTGTGTCTTTTTTATATATTTTTTTAAGTTAATTCAATCGGAATCTCAGTTTCATCTACATTTAATCACTGACTAGGTTCGATAAAGGACCAGAGAAAATGAGTGTCTGACATTACCTTAGCAAGTTTAGGCCTATACACTGAATCTACGTTTAGTTTAAGGACCTCTGCTCGTCGAACATCGTTACCGCCTCCGTGAATCACATCTCAAAGGAACCTGGACTTACTCTGGGCTAACATCCTACGGTTTCCTTCAATGTCACCAACTCTGGCCCCCAGATAGCACCTGACTGTAGACGCTGTGAGCTTCATGTGTCTGCTTTCAGAGGAGCCAATAACCAGAGTTGACGGTTCAGCGGGTGTGTTGCTGAGGAGGGAGAACCTATTACATAGCAGGAGCTTCAGATGCTTCAAGTTATTCCGTTTAGAACTATGCTACTACTACTAAAATAAGGCTACACTTAACACATCTACCACTTTCCTCACTAAAGGAGGCAGGATCTTCACTAAACATATACATGGAACAGGACAGAGGAGTGAATGCATAAGAGGTGGAGGTCATGCTAAACGCTAAGCTAAAGCTAAAACAGTGTTTGCCCTTTGCCTCACAGGAAGAAAACTCCCAGATTTAAGTCCCAGAAACCCATTTTGACCTGGTGGTTATAGGTTGGCACCATGTAAGCCACCTGAGCAGCCATCAATGAGTGTGCATGAGTAAATGGGACTGTGACTGTAAAGCACCTTGAGCCTTAAAGTAAAGTAAAGCGCTAAAGAAGTATATTGCATTTACCATTTGCCATTTACTTGGTAAACAACAGCAACTCATTCAAGCAGGTTTCTTCATGTACATTATAAGTCTTTCTCACCCAGCAGTCATTTTTGGTGTACCAGAAGGCTCTGTGCTCAGTCCAACAAATACATAGTCCCAAGAGGCATTAATATTAGGATGTATGGTTTACATTTTCCTTGTTATGTAGATGATACTTAGCTATACTATTCAAGAAAAAACTTAGATGTCTTGCTAATTATCAGACATCAAGCACGTCTGAGAGATTTAAAGACCTGATTGATTTTTAAATTCCTTTATTTAAATATAGATCAAACAGAGTTGCTGTTTTAGGATTCATTCAGCAACAAAATAATTACAAAAGATGGTATTAGTTTGCCCTCTACTCATACTAAAACCATGGAGTCATTTTGGATGAAGACTTTACTTTCACTTAACATAAATTAGACCTGCATCAGCTGGTTCAAAATGTTTCAGTCGGACAAACAGATATGATTTTACCAAAAATCTCTTTTTTTGGCAGGTAGGTCTGCAGGTGGCAGGTGTCTGCTAGTAAAAAGCAGAGCAGATCTTAAAATTATTTTAGTAACATAGAAAGCTTTAAACAAAAAAAACTTCCTCCACCTTAAAGAGCCCATATTTAAATGTTTTTCCAAACAAAACACTTTGTTCTCGGAGCTTAAATGCATGTATTCATTCCTAAAGTAATTTTTAGCTACTCTAAAAAGCCTCTTTTATTTTCAGGAAAATGGAAACTTAATGGATTTACTGAGTCTTCCCTGTAGATGTCAGTGTTGTTTAAAAGTCTACTCTATTTCAATTATTCAGCAATGACAACTGCTACATCCCTATAGTGAAGTGAGAACTTTTTCTTTTTAAATCCTGTTATATGTCTTTTTTAGGTAATCACACTTCATGTAGTCAGGTCATGTTGTAGCCAATGCAGCTCCTCTTTGGTTCCAAGTTTTGCTTCTTGGTCTAATTCACTGCTTTCAATGTGAGTGCATCACACAATTGTCTGATATATACATATATATATATATATATATATATATATATATATATATACGTATATATATGTATACATGTACTGTAGTCTTTTTTTACATTCTGTCTCGCCAAGTTCAATTCTAAAGATGAACATTACAGACCTCTCTCAGGTTCTATAGAGAAGCAACCTTCAGATAGAGGGACCAACACTTATACACTTATACATTTATACATTTTGTTAAAAAGATGTGCACATTTTTGAGTTGATCAAAAGATTATTTAAAAGTAACATGAAGCATAACAGTGATTTCAAACTCTTGTGTTGTAAAAAGGGTTCATCAAACCTATATCAATAACTCATACAACTCATTCGCAATTAAAAAAAGGCATTGGAAGGGAGTCAGTCCATCATAACACAGGAAAATCTAAGTTTTTCTTAGTGAGAAATAAAGTCAAGGCACCTTTGAAAACAGAATCTTATCACAAAGGGCTTTAAATCTGGGGGAAACTCTGGTCTGGTCGACCTTAAGACAGAAGGTGAATCAGAAGATGTGTTTCTAGAAAAGTAAATTAAAGTTCATTTTGGAGTTTCACATTTTCATGTTTAAAATGCCACGTTTCCAGTCAGCTGATCAGTCGCTGTTGAGGTCTAAATATAAACGATGGGATCATTTTTGTCGTTAACCCGCCGGTCCTAAACTTTGGAAAAGTTTTTCCTCTTATTTACATCAAATTACAAAATTGAACAGATTTTTACAAAATGATAGCTTTACCCAACGGGCACATAAAGTCTATTAGAAGAGTAATATACACCAATTGTAGATTTCTACAGGACATCTCTTACAACTCTAATTTGTTACTCTGTTAGAAATCTACCAATAGTGTTCTGAAAGATATCAGCATATAGAGGTCTCCTACACATCTACTTGTTATTTAATCTCAGGATATTTTTAAATATTAGTACCTTTTGAAACATTTATTAGTTAAAAAACAAAAACCGCGAGTTTTCATTCATCTTCAGAGCCTGTTGAATGGGTTCTGGGGTCACAGGCTCACTGGTTTCCCTCGAGCTCCTGTTGGGCAAGAAGGAGTACACCCTAACCAGGTAACCAGTTTGTCACAGGGTCACACAAACACAAGGGCAGTTTCCATGAAACATGTTATTGAACTTCATTAAGAAGCTGAAGAAAATCCACATCTGTTGAGGGAGAACTTTCAAACAGAAATGTCCCAGATGGGATTTGAACAGGTTCTTCATGCTATAAGGCGAAGGAGCTAACCACTTCACCAACATGTTTCTTCACAGACAACTACTAATCACAAAGTTCTACATCCCAAGTAGTAGCAAACATATCTACTCAAATCTAACTGGGATTAAAATGTCTCAGAAACTTGCATTAAGACAACAATCCAACATATTTATTTTTGTTTAGACTTTTGTCTCATAACTGAACTAAATGATGGTAAAATGTTGAATCCATTGGTCAGAGTAGATTATTATTAGAATGATCTTAAAGTTATCTAATAGACATCTTGTGCTCAGTGGGAAAAACTATCTAAATGACTTGTTTACAATGAGCAAGGTATGATGGGACCGCAACACGAATAACTGTGGGAAAGTCGTCTGCCAGAGATCTAAACAGAGATGCACCTTAGACCTCTATGAACTGATGTCTATCAGATGCATAATTCATACCTGTATGTGTAAACATTTAAATAACTGACATATCTAATAGATGTGTCTGTGCCCGGTGGGTTATTGTGACTTTCATGATTGTGTTTAAATTTGAAACAATTTTATTCATAAAGTCATACATTGAAAACCACTGGTTCAGCCACAGCCCTTGTAAAGACTTTTAAGAACTGAAATATTCTTAGTTTTTGCAACAATTATTATTCTTGACAAAAGACACAATTGAGATTTATATAAAAAATATACAGTTTTGGACAGTTTGTTAATTACTGGTTCCTGCATCATAGTTTTTTCTTGAGCGTTTCCAGTTATCACTGACAGGTTGGGTAATGACCAAGCTTTTGTGGATTCATTTACCAACAGCATGAAAGAATGAGCAAAACCCACACAATACTTGGCCTCCCTTCACAAGGAAACAAGAATTACACCATCTATCCAGTAAAGAGGACACTTCCTGACTTGGGAGTCATTACTAGCAGGAACTTCATAGGTCTGGTCTGAATAAAAAGGACACTTCCCAGTGCCAAGCAAGGGTCAGAATGAAGGCTTCAGATGAAGGAAAGTGGGTACTTCCTGGCGTCAGAGGTGACTTTGAATGAGTCTATACATCAAGAGGAGAGGATACTTCCTGGATTCGGGCTTCATTTGTTCAATATGCTGTACAAAAACTTCCTGGATGCTTATCTACAATAGGTAGGTAAAAATGTTCAAACGTACGAGTTCTCCTTTCCTAACAAAAAAAAAAAAAGCAAGTTTTCACCCAGAAGAAGTTGGGATTTTCACGTGGTGGGCTTTGGTTTTCATGGCAATGGTCTTATTGGTGGTAATGGTACATTTCCTTTCAGATATTTTTCCTCAAGTGATACCTGCTGATTCACATCCATCGCTCACAGAAGATTAATTCAAGCTGAACCTAGGTCCACAATAATTAATAGATTACATGTACCGTACGAAACAGCATTGTATTTCAAAATGATTTGTGTTTCAGCTGATGAACAAGCCTAAGTTTTCAAAGATCTGTGGTTAAATGCACCCCAACATGCAAGTTTACAACAGGACTTTTTTCTTTTAATCAGATGCGGCTGCTCTTTTTAGTAATTGTCTTTTTCAATGGATTCTTTGTATTTTTCAGATGTGCCGGTTTTAATGTCTACCTTATATGTACATTTTTTCCAGACAATGTGACCATTTGGTTTTTGAACAATTTGAGCACCTGTACGGCTCTGCGGTCAGGGTGGACAGCCACTGATCGGAAGATTGCAGGTTCAATTCCCGCCCTGCCAGCACATGTGTCAAAGTGTCCTTGGGCAAGACACTGAACCCCACAACCTATGGAAGGTTGGCACCAGTGTTTGGCAGCGGAGCCGCCACCAGTGTGTGAATGGGACCTTAACTGTAAAGCGCTTTGGGCATTCAAGGAAGGTAGAAAAGCGCAGTACAAGTAGACACCATTTACAATGAATGGTTAAAATAAAGCTATGAAGATAAAGTTGTCCAAGGAAAGTTTTATTCAACATTGTTTGGATTATGGATTGAAAATCCAACTCCTTTATGGTGCGGTTGATGACAGTTCTGTAAAAGTTTGGACCTGGAAGATAAAAGTAAGAGAAAGTCAAACTTTCAGCAAAAGTGTGAGCACAGAGTGAGGAGCAGCTCACCGGGAAATTCCTCAGAGTCCCCTTTTGACTGGGTGCTTCTTTTGATAAGACCTTTCAGTGTACGGGAACACTGGACCCTGGGGCTGAAGCGGCTCTGTTGGGGTGTAGCGGAACTGGCTGAAGAGCAGCCGCTTTTGGTTGTAGTGGGAGCGAGACTTGAAGGCATAGATTTGATCCTCATCAGTTACTGAAGAGAAATCTGGCTCTTCATCGTCGGTACCAGATGAAGAGCTCCAGCTTTCAAACTGGTAAGAATCATCATCACCTGGATTACCATACTGACTGTCCTGCGCACTGGACTGATGTACACCATAGTTGGAGTAGCCTTCACCCGCAACTGTGTTTGTTGCACCACTGTAGTATTGTGCAGGATCACTGCTGTAAGTGTCAGTTTGAAGGGATTGCCCTGTTGACTGTTTAGGTGAATCTTGTTCAGAAGATAATGCTAAATATGGCAGCACGGAGTCATCTCCAAAGCTTGTTAGTCCTAAAAAAAAAACAAACCAACAGCAGGCATAGATTGTTTCAGTTTTAACAGCTTATTCCAGGGATTAAGGTTTGTCTGTTGCCTTACCTCCTTGTAGAAGTGGAAAGCAGTTGATGCTTCCAAAAAGTAGAAAGGATATCCACCATCTTCTACAAATACTTCAGAACACAAAAATCAGCATATTAGAGTTCAACCCACACCACCTGCATCAGCCTTTAAAAACCATGCAAGATCTTTCTGCCCGACTAGAGTAGACAATGTTACTTACTCCATTTTGATTAAAGTTTCTTTAATACAAATTAGAATTCTTTATTTTTTAAGTTGTTTTTTTAAAGTTTACATGAACACAAATTCCTTCAAACAGCTCTCTCACACTGCTGAGCTGTTTTTATGCTTCTCTGCAGAAGGACCTGATTGGGACTGATTGTGTGGCGGTAACAGCTGACATCCAGGATCACGGGTGACAATGGTCCAACAGAGAGTTCTCATCATTGGTATGGCTCCTTTTTTGACTCAGTTTTCCTCAAATCTCTAAACTGCTACTTTAAAAACTGTGGTAATTCAGAGACTCTTTCACTCTGTTCTCAGCTTTATGTGTGACCAAAGACTGATAATGCCCCCAACAAACATGCTTGTTGCAAAGGAAGTCAATGTAATTTAAAACTCTTTTATGCTTTAATTGCACACAGAGCACATTATAATAATTAAGAATAAATCTCTTTACAACTCATTTTATGAGAAAACATTAAAACGTCTTTCATTCAAACAGCATACATCTTTGAACAGTTTCTCCTGTTTTCTTAAAAAAATGTGTTTTTTTTTTTTTTTGCAGAGCACTGCACTATAGTGTGGTGAATATCTCACTTCCCTCACAGCTAGAAGGTTGTTGGTTTGAATCCCAACTGATCTGTGTTGACTTTGTACTTCACAAACATGGAGGGTGGTGTTTTAGGCACTCCACCTTGCTTTCTGAGTCCAACAATGTTTCATGGGTTATTTGGTTGTTTGCCTCCCTATAGGTTGGAGTGTTTGAGTGTGTACATCTGTGTGTCGGTTGTGACTTGATCAAGGTGGACCCTGTTTTTGCTCCTTTGGAAGCTGAATTAAGCTTTATCAACCCTGTGAACCTGCTCAGGATTGAGTGGGTACATATAACGGATGCATCTTTATGAAGCAAGATGCATCTGAATTCACAGTCTGATCATTTCAAATGCATCTTTCATCAGGAAGTGACGCTCCTATTTAACCGTCACCGTATTCATTTTTTTTATTTACCAACTAAAGTCTTAATTGTCAAAGTAATGACTACAAGCATGCTCTTCTCAACCTTTTGTACGGTGGCCCTAAAGGGAACATCACAATAACAAATCACTGGACACATTTTAAAGATGGCAACAATTAAAAAAGAAAAACAAATACTTTAAAAAACAGCATTACATTTGAGATAATCAAACAAATCTCCAGTAACCAAAATGTAAAAAAAAAAAATTTTGGAAAGCAAACGTAATTTCCAGAAGGCAAAATTAAATGTTAAAAAACAAAACTCAATGAGAAACTGGAAAGATTATCTACTATGAGAAGTTGCTGATTGGATACTGATATGCATTATCATTATTTCTTTTTCAATTATTAGCAAATATTAATCATTAGGGGTTTTTTAATTCTTAAAGTTTTTTGACATAAGTGGATACTGTGTATCATTTAGCAATCAGCGATGCCCCATAGTATCTATCTTTTTCCCGTTTCTCATTGTGTTTAATTTAGTAAAATTTCATTTTGTTTTTGGGAAATTACTTTTGTTTTCTGAAAGGTTGTTTGTTTTTTTAAGGCGCTTTTTTGAAGGCGTGTATTACTATCTCAGCCCTGGCTCAGGAGATAGAAAAACAACAAAGGTTTGGGGATTTTGGCTAAAAACGGCATAATCAGAATTAAAGACCAATGTGCATATTTGTAAATAGATTAAACAATGATCGGAGTGGGACTTTAAAGGTGAATTAGATCCGTAGAAACATCCGTTTGACCTAAAGAATATTCAATATTGTTTTTATTTTTTATTCAAAACATAAGAAATGTCTTTAAAGTAAAATTGATCCATACATTCAAATTCAATGCAAAATTCTCAGTTTTTACGTTCTTTAACATCCAAGAAAAAATGAATGCATCATCTCGATTTGATGCCAAGGTCAAAGATTTTTCTCTGAGCGTAAAATATGACAAAGTAATGAAAACCAGGGCTACTGTAATGAATCCACTGAAACTGCCAGAAAAACAGCTGAATCTCATGCGCAGAAAGAGTTTGGAGATCCAAACAAAAACAAAGAAAGCAACAAGAACGCTTGCATGTCAGCATTTTCTGATGAGACTCATAACAATTAAGACATCACAGCTTTTTTGATAATTTCACTGTAACCATTTGTTGCCAGCACACAAAGTCATGATGGTAGTCGTAATTTTTGAATGGAGAATGTTGCACACACATACTGGTGTAGAATGTGGTTTAATTTCACTACTGATCCATGTGCATTAAAATCTATTTTTCCAATAAAGTAAAAGCAGATGTAGATAGAGTAGATCTGTTTATTTTCCCCTGGAAAATTGAAATGTTTCATGAGCAAAGCAAATTTATCATTGGCTTGAGTAGGAAAATATGTTTACAATTAACAATATGTCCCTCTGATAAATGAAGTCATTCAAAATGGTTGTCGCAGATAAACACAATCGTGTCATTGTTTCAGGGAAGTTCAGCACCAAGAGTCGTGTGTTTGAAAAGATGAAAGAGACTAAAAAGGAAGAGGAAACACTAATCTGCTTTTACAAGGCCAGGCGTGACACCTGGCTGCAGCGTGTGAGCTCCAACCTGCAAAACACCAAACGTAATGTGGTGTGAGGTCCCGAAAAGCTTTGACACATAGATTATGTTTGAGTTTTTTAAATTGAATTTATGATAGAATAATGACGAACAGATTTCAAACTTCATAATTATTTTAATGCTTGTTGGAAAATCTGAAGAAAGTTTGCGTATGTGACATTGGTTACCAACAATAAAAGCATTTTAAGTGACCAAACAAACGAAAAAAAGGAAAAAAAAAACGAACAACATCTTGAAATCATGGAAGTTTGGCCAAAAGTGTAGATTAAACAGTTATGTTAACCTATCTGCTAAACTTCCCCTTTTCCATTTGCTACTTTAGACTTTTGTTTAAACCAGACTGGCTTGATGCACATCACAAACCTGTAGCTAACATTTTTTAGCAGATTCAATCAAACATATCATTATAATCTTCAGGTAGGACATAGGCCAAATCCGAATTCTTCCACTACCCCTACGGCTTCTCCTCACCCCTCTGATTGGGGCATTTGAAACTTTAGTGGTGCCCAAAATAGAATTTTTTTAAGGGGAAGGCGTAGGGACTAAGGGCTGGGTATTTTGCACACTGCAGTGTGAGAACAAGCTGACACTTCAACTCTTCTGATGGTCCTGAAGTGTGCTCAGACGGTATGTGTCAGTTCTGTGGTTTTGAACTGGTTTGATGATGTGGGGGTGGGAAAGCACTGTCAACCACACTCCCACACTTTCACCTCACACACTACACGTTGTATTCCTAAATTCAACCCTCGTAAAGAAACGCTTGACTTTCAATATTCAGGATTATTGGCCTTTTCCCCTAAAGATGTCAGAGAGTTCATCTAATCTAAAGATAATCTCGGTGTTCCTTCAGCCTCCTGGCTGAGGTTTGAACTACAGGGACAAGAAATAAACAATACTTTATGTCCTTCAAATCAACGTCAGTCCCCTTCCTGTCTGGCACAGGTTTTGTGACTGTCATGTTTGACTTTATGGTTCAGTAAAACCGTCCAATAAAAGAAAAACTGAAAGAAGATTTAGTAAATATGTAATTGCCTCCGTGAAAAGAAGAGTTGTTAACTTGTTGCTCTTTTTTTCAAACATTGTTTTCTTTTCAAAGTGTGCTTGTGTTTGTGTTAAAGTTGCTCCTCTGGGATTAGGGACAGAAGAATAGCAGTCGTATTTCAGTGGTGTGAAACCGAGAAAGGCGTCGCTCCCTGCTCCTACGTCCTGTCCTCCTGTCCCTCCACATCCACCCAACTTCCTCTCAAAAAGACCCGAGGGAGTTCCGAGCATCTGTCCATCTTCCACTCTTTCTCTTCTTTTAGGATTTTGTTTCAATGACATTGATAGTATGAATTTGTGTGTTTAAATGTTTTTAAGTTTAACTTTTACTGTCAGTCCTTTTTTCCATTTTGGTTTTTTTTTTGCTGAATTTTAATTTCTCCATTTGTGTTGTGAAGAATGCAAATGCTTGAACCTCTCAAGACCTGGCGTCCTCATGTGTTGACCTCACATTTTGTGTTAAATTACCACTGTGGTTAATTCTGCTATCAAAGCCAAAATAACAAAGAGAAATAAAAAAGACAAATCAAAACAGAGCTTGGGTTTTAATAGGTTGACGAGACGGGAAATGAAGGAAAAAGTTACGAAAGAAAAAAATTACAAATACACAAATGGAATCAAAGCTGTACATGTGTCACTAAAATGAAATCCAGTACAGGAGAGAAACATAGGGGCATTACAAACCACAGCTCGCATCAACACCAGAAGCAGGATGCTGGGTATAATCAACACCAGCAGAGGTCCACACCTCTGCAGGAGATCTGGTTTAGTTTTACTTGAAGATGCAAAAAAAAAAAAAAAAAAATCCAGGTGTGGTTTAAAGCTTTCCTAAATACTTTGACCTCTTCCATCCAGACATTTTGGACACCAAAACAACTTCTATCTGGATTTTAACTTGAACTTTTTTCTAAAAGAATTTGACGACAGGCAGTAGTGGATGAAGTAGATAGAGTACAACTCTAGTCCTGATTTGGTAAACTTCCCTCTTACTACTTCAAGAATCTTAGTCTTACCTGTGTGTTAAGGTAATTTTATGAACTTTCTATCATTGTGATGTGTTCATTAAGCTATGTTTCCATGAGGGTTCAAGTGGCCACTTCCAATGAAAAGTCTATGTCAACAAGCGTAAATACATGTTTTGGGGTTCTACATTCAAAACTCTAGTGTTCATCTGCAGCTACGCAAGTTTCTACAACCATTTTGTACAAAAGGCGTGGCCATTGAACACACATTGCACGTTAAACCAGGTTGAACTTTGACCAATCACAGACTCGTACTTAGTAGTGACGTATGGATGGCATTCCTTTTTATTTACTGAAGTACCATTTGAAAATTGATCATAGAGGAGAAATTAATGACTGTGGTTTGTGCCCGGCTGGAATTATATGACACAGAGTCTTTCATTCATAAGAATAGAGCTGTGAAAGATAAAGCCTGGAGAAAGATTCATGGGATTTGCACTGCTGTGACATTTCGGACCAAGTCTCTTTCAACTGTAGGTGGTGGACATGGGCTGCAGAAAACATAGAAGAAGCCCCTCCCTATGTATCTGGTGTGAACGCCATGGGCTAAAAGTGCGTTCAAAAATGTCCATCACATACCCGGTGTGTACATAGCTTTACTGTTGCAGTAAAAAGTAATGATGCAACATTACATTTTTGAAGACCGAAACAGGTTTTATGAAGTGAACACGATCTTCTTAGCTTCCAACGTTATTGTCTGTGAGTCACTACATTTGCTTTCATTGCTGACCGTGCTTTATTAAGACGTTAGAAATGGGTCAGACTGGGGTGTGTGTTTGTGTGTG
>BSAI01000015.1:25907452-25938954 GCA_036245035.1 Adrianichthys oophorus
TGTTTACCTTTTTAATCAGTTAAGTGCAGTGGCACAATGGTGGGATGCAGTGAATGTGGCATGGCTTGGTGTGTATATGTTGTTTGTGGCCACACACAGACTCACTAAAAACAATTCAGCACTAACAGGGGAGTGTAACCCCCACCCAAGTACTCACATTCTGTTTCAGAAAGCAAATCCGGAAATAGAACATGTTGCAGTTCCTCAACTGACCAGTAGAGGCTGGTTGCAAAAGAGAGCAATTCCTAATTGAGTCACATGTTAAAAAGTCTGTTTTTGTTTTTTTACAATCTTGACTGAGTTGTCTTTCCAAATCATTATGTTTCTAAACCTTGTTGAAATAGGATGATTAATAGTCAGTCATCATGGGTCGACACACAACTTTGTTTTTGGTTTAAAGAATCCCACAGATGAGATGATTTGTCCATGTCTATTTTTTTCCTGCAGACAAAATGTGTGGCATTAATATTGTGCTTTTCTGTCATACTCGTAAACTTATGATTGAACATATTTGTTGCTGTCAATCCTTATGCATGAATTTTGTTCTGATACAGTATCTTAACAGCATTAGCATCAGAAACAGAATGAGCTTTATTGGCCAAGTACAATTTATAAAAGGAATTTGTTCCAGTGTCTTGTGCTCTTGTGTGCAAGTAAGGAAGCGTAATTAGCTGTGAAAAGTAAACACGCAAAAAGTAAAAAAAAAAAAAATGTATATTCAGTCCTAAGACAGAAAAAAACAATTAAATAAAAGTTATATTTGCATATTAGGAAAATAGATAATTGTAGATTTAGTAGTTAGTCTGGTGTAGTGTTCTCTTGTTTATGTTGTGTGACCGGTCAAGTGTTTATCATAGTGATGGCTCGGGGGAAGAAGCTGTCTTTGTGGCAAGTGGTTTTGGCCCACAGAGTTTTGAAACGCCGCCCACAGGGGAGGAGACTAAAAAGGTTGTGTCTGGTATGTGAAGGGTCTGTCCAGATTCTACCAGCTCGATTCCTGACCCTGGACCTATATAGGTCCTGAATAGAGGGAAGGTTGGAACCAATAATCCTCTTGGCAGACCTGATGGTTCTCTGCACTCTGTCGTGTCTGATAGTAGATCCAAACCAGACACAGAGGACCCTCAAACAAATCAAATGAGACAATTGGCATCAAGAGGTGTCAACTGCTACCATCATCATAGACCCAGAACCAATAACTTTCCCAGTGCAGATGGCTCCAGCTGGGCTCAAACTGGAGAAATATAAAAAACCCCACACATTTTAGCTCCTATTGAATTTTACGTGATAGCGAAGAAGGGGAACAATCACAGAATATAAGAATCGTCTTGGTCTATCAGTAAAAATTGCCTAGTTTTTGCTACTTTTTTACACCGGCAATTTTTTATTTCAACTTTGATAAATACTGGACATGAGACTTAAAAAAGCTTCTCCAAATACAAAAACTAACTTGCCAGTTTTTCTAACACTAAACAGTTTAGATTTTAACGTTTTAATACTGGAGTTTTAGCTGCAGTGTTTACAGTTGTTTTAGTTGCCACTATATTAGTTAATCAATTCAGTTTAGAACAGGAACATGAACTGACATCCAATATGCAAACACTGAACACATTCAGAATATATTTAAATGTTCAATCTAGCCTTTGACCTTGACCTTTATGTTCATTTTTGTTGTGAGTCATTGAGTATTTGTGTTTTTTTTCTTAATGAAGGTGCTCATGAGTGAGTTATATTTTTGGTTTGTAACTTTGGTTTGTATTTGGTTAGTAATTTTTAGGTTTGTAACTTTTTAATGTAAGAAACATGACCTTGGTTTTTCCAAATGTATACATCTTCTTAGTTTTTTTAAGCGTATTTGTGGTTACCTTTCGCCTGACAGTAGCTGGGTTAGGCTCCAGCAGCCCCATGACCTTGTATGGGATACAACGGGTTTAGAAAATTATGGATGGCTGGATTTGTGGTAACCTGTTGGTTAGAGTCATAATACAAACATTTATCTGTCAGGTTGTGCTGCTGCTGTTGTTCACCTTTCAGTATATCACTTCAGGGGTCGCCACAGTGAACCAGCTTCCACTGATTTGGTATGTCAGATTTTTAAGACAGATGCCCTTCTTGATTTAACCCTGTATTTTATCCGGGTTGAGGACCGGCACAGGGACACCCAGACTCAGGGCTCCCTTGTGGCCACATGCATACTTAGGCAGTAGGGTGAAGGGTTTAACCAAAGGACTTAAGCTCATCACGCCCAGAGGAAACGAATGCTGGTTTTCCATGTGCCAGTACACGCAGCCCACTGAGCCATCCATCCCCTAGTTTGTGCTGCTGAATGTTTGGATTAAATGTCAACAGTGTGAGGTAAGATATGTAGCTTGTGACGTTCTGGGATGTAGCATTGACTGTTCACAGAGATGGACATAGCTGGGTGTGATTTCACCCATAAAAATGCCTTACCTCTGGCTCCAGCGAAATGACAGCAATTCAGTCGCCATTTTTCCACGATACGGGCGTCACCATTTGGAGTCAGTTGACAGTGATTGGTCCAAGTCATCTTAGACAACTACTGTCACCAGTCATTAGTGAGCTTCTTCAAAGTCACAATCCTTCCACTGAAGGACCATGTACCATGTGCTTTTATTGAGGCATCTGATTGGTCAGCTTAACTTTATAAACTTGAGATAAAGAAAAAGCAAAAAATCTGGATTAGGAGAAGATGTTCAGAAAAAGTATCAGAGCAGGAATGATTATTCTGACTAAGAGAGTGACAGAGTAAAACTGTTTTTTTCTCACTAAAGTCTGTGGAATTTTGGCTTCTTGGAGCTAGCAGGCACTTCGCATTTGGAACACAAGGGGGAGGGGTTAGTCAGTCCGATTCCTATATACTGTCAATGGGATGTACCTTCATTTAAATGGAAATGAGAAAACATACCTGGAGGGCATAATTGAGAGGCTAAAGCCTCTTCAGGTCACAAGCACTTTTCATACGTTTCCTCAGGCTCAGCCCTAAAACACAGTGTAACAGACTTCCTGTTTCTGGAATTTAATTTTTACTAAGTAAACCTGTTAATTTCAATAATTTGTTGTCTACTTTGAATAGTGTGTTAATGAAGCATAAGTGACCCAAAAAGAGAGTTTCTCCCTGACTTGACTTTCTTTTTCTTATCTCACACACACACACACACACACACACACACACACACTGGTACCAGCATCACAGATCCGCTCTCTCCATCAAACATTTTCTGAATAGTTGTGGCGACCACAGAATTCTTTCCCAACTTCTGTGGCTGACTGAAGACGATTTGCTGACTTTGACCTTGTATTATTTGTATCCCTTTCTACTCTCCCTTACTTAATCTTTTTACCATATTTATAACTGTCAAACTCAAACTAGATGCTGCTCTATGTGAATATGCCTTTATTCCTTTCACACTCATAGACATCCTTTTTAAATATTTAACCCCTGTCTTACATGTCTTACATAATCTGCTTCTTTATAAATCTACTTAGTCTTTATTTACAGTTCATTTTCTTTTAGATTTAAGAAGTTGCTAAGAGAGCATTACTTATTTAGCCAGTAATAGCAAAACATTGCACAAAAAGTAAAGAAATGTGTCTTTGGTGGAATATTTCTTTGTCGGAACAATGCTTTTTGGCAATACAGTGGTTCCTCACTATATCGTGGTTCAGCTTTCAAAGTCTTACAGATTTTTTTCAATGTAAGTTTGCACACTTTCTCTCTTCTTTTAAAAAACACACTGTGCTGATTGGCTATTGAGCATTGTCATGCAATCTCCTCTGTGCAATGTTAAAGAATAAACACAAGGAAAATCAGTTGTTATTTATGTTCTAAAGCTTAGTTTTTACCTGGCAACATTTTCCATGGATCTAGAACTGCCAGAATCTAATTTGTTGTAGCAATCAAAAGGAACGTCCTTAACTGGCATTCTGCCTTGGTGGATTCTCACCTGTCTGATCCTGGTTTCTCATCTTGGGCAAAAGTTCATCATTTTAGGCATCAAGTTTTGTCCTGAGGAGTTCCTCAGAATTGTCTCGTCTCTTTTGTTATCAAGTATTTATTTTTGATTAAAGAGGCAAGGACTCTAACTTTTGGTCTTTTGAGTGGTCTTTGTAGACTTTCAACATGCAAACATGTTTGCAGTGCATTGTGGGGTTTGTCGTGCATTAGCAGTGCACAGCAGCCAGCTCTAACAGCGATTAGATATTTTCACGTGGGACAAACATTATTACAATGCAGGCCAGTCTTGAGATTGACGTATCTGGATTTTTGCCACTATTTTCTTTTGATACCTATGTTGAAACCTGTACCTGGTCTTGATCCACTGTTAAATACAACTTTCAAACTCATTTTGGAAAATATACTGTTAGGTGTTGAGGAACCAGAAATTCCGAATGGTCAATAGCAACAGAGTCACAAGCTGCTTTGGCATTTTTTTTGGTTTCCGGTTCCGGGTCATAAGTTTGGGTCAGCTCTACTGATCTTTGTCATCTTTAAGCGACTTTAATTTTGAATTAGCACATAATTACTGCAAAAAAGTAGTAATTCTGCAATAAAGAGAGCTGATCATGGCTCAGAAGATAAAACAAGAAGCATCTAACCTTGCAGAGCTCAGTATTGCGCTTGCCTACATCCAAGCTAAGCTAACTCCACTGATGGAGCTAGAAGCTTAGCTAACACTTCTGATGGAATTTCTGGAAGAATTCTGAAGGGAAACAAAATGAAATGAACAAAGATATAATTGTCTTGACCTCATGGATGGAAGAAAGAACAACTTGGATTAACAAGTAAGAATGAATAATATAATCACGGGTTTCAACTCAAAAGTCGGGCGCAGCTAACGTTAGCACATAATCTAGCGGAGCTGCTAGTGCTTTGAATTAGAGAGTGGAGAGTCAAGTTGGATCATTTTTCTCTTCTAAAGGGATTTCCCTGGATTAGAACAATATCGAGATCTGCCACCCGCTTTCCAGGAGAAAGGAGTCAGACAAACCAGCGATCCTTTTTCCTAAAGAAAAAGCTTGAAAGGGACGTCTGTTTATTGTAAATACCATCTCTCAAAATATAACGCTGAACTGGCAAAGCACGCCAGGCTCCTGAAGTGGAAAAGGCTGATCCAGAACACTTGGGTGCTGAATTCTGGGATCTGCATTAAAACACTTGGTCCACCGGACTCGTCCAAGGCGGTAATCACCATCATGAGAGACTTTGAGAAGTGTGTGGTCACGGACGTCTGAGCCTCTAATTGATACAAAATAAAAGTCTCATACTGTGTTATTTCAAGAAAATACGGCGCCTAGGATCTACCACTGTCTATTAGGTCAACTTTGACCCTGATATTCAGCAGCGATTTCTGTCCTGTGGACAACTCGAACTCATCTTACTTACTGTGATATCAGCTGACGGTCAATGGACCTGATAAACAAAGTCAGCAGTCAACAAATAATGCACCTAAAAAACACATATTATAAGATGGTGAAGGCCGTCCCCAGATTTAGACACATAAAATCAAATCAAAAGCACCTTTCACAATCATGTAACACAAAGTGCTTTAAATAGTCCAAACCTTTTTCATTTTATAAGCCTAGAGTAAATTCAAAGACCTTCATTCACAAAATATATATACTGTTTATAGGCTTATACACTACGGATCAAAAGTTCGGGGTCACCCAGACCATTAGTGAATTCCATTAAAAGTCACACTTTTATTTACCAAATGAGTTGTAAAATAAATAGAAACTATAATCAAGACATTGACATGGTTAGAAATATTAATTATGTTTTGAAATTCTTTTTTTTCTTTCAACCTTTGCTTCCCTCAGATAATCCTCCTTTTTCAGCAATTCCAGCATTGTAGACCTTTGGCATTCTAGCTGCTAGTTTGTTGAAGTAATCTGGAGAAATTTGACCCCGCTCTTCTAGAAGCCCCTCCCACAACTTGGATTTGCTGGATGGGCACTTCTTTCGTACCATACGGTTAAGCTGCTCCCAAAACAGATCTGATGACTGCGCTGGCCACTCTGTAACAGAAAGAACACCAGCTGCACTCTTCTTCTCTAAATAGCTCTTGCTCAGTTTGTTGGTGTGCTTTGGGTCACCATTGCATTGCTGACACCTGTTGTATTGGCTCCTGTCCACAGTGTACGGCATGGCATTGCACAATGGAGCGATCGCCTTCTTTATTTAAAGTCCCTTTTACCCCAAACAAATCTCTGACCTTACCAGCACCAAAGCAACCCCAGACCATCATGTTACCCCCACTTGCTTGACAGATGGCGTCAGGCACTGTTCCAGCATCTTTTCAGTTGATCTGTGTCTCACAAATATTCTTCTGTGTGATTTGTTCATCCATAACCCTTTTTTTCCAGTCTTCTTCTGTCCAATGCCTTAAGCCCGTATTCACCTTTTTTTTGTTAGCCAGTCACAGATTTGGCTTTTCCTTTGCCAATGTGTCCTGAAGGCCAGCAAGTTGCCTCTTCAGTTTCTTGGCGATTTCTCTCATAGAATAGCCTTCATTTCCAAGTACAAGAATGGAGTGTTGAGTTTCACATGAAAGTTCTCCTTTTCTGGACATTTTGAGCGCCCCATAAAATGGGATGCTCCAGATACTCAACCTATTCAAAAGAAGGTCAGTTTTATAGCTTCTCCAAGCAGCCAAACTGTTTTCAGCTGTGCTAACATGATCTTCCAAGGGTTTTCTAACCATCTGTTAGCCTTCTAAGCACAATGAGAAAACACATTAGAACACTGGAGTGATAGTTGCTAGAAATGGGCCTCTAGTCCCCTATGGAAATAATGCACCAAGAAACAGACATTTGCAGCTTAAAGTCATTTTTTTAATCATTCACTGCATCAATAATGTATAAAGTGGATCTATGTTTAGTTTAAAGTTATCTTAATTGAAACAATATTGCTTGTCTTTCAACAAAAATAACATTTTATGTAACCCCACACTTTTGGAATGGTGGGGTAAAATGTTGACATATTGAAGTGAAGAAGCTATATTTTGGGGACCTGTCAACAACAGCAACCTCCCCACTCATGTCGACATGGGACGCTACCACATGACCCCTCAGTTAAAGCAAAGAGCCAGACTTAGGAGATCCCATTGCAGTGAGGCTTTATCACTGGTGTGGAGGATCCCTGAGGAAAATGCTGCAGTTAAAAAACATGTAAAAGGAATAAAACACGTAAAAATAGAGATTAATAACCAAATAAATATATAAACAAAGCTCAAAGGATGGGTTTAAATTGCAAAACGCAAAAAAAAGATAAATAAATGAGAAAGATCAAATCAAGAGTAAAAAAAGGTATGAATACATGGAACACTAAAATACTTTAAATATCATTTTCATAACTTCCTACATTTCAGCTAAAATCCACGTTAAAAAGACAGGTCTTGACTCGACCTTTGATAAGGTAATAGTATTAGTTGTTTGATTTTTTAAAATCCATTCTTACTTACAGTCACATCAAAGCTGACATTGACATATAAGTTAAATGTCTATTAAGAATGTCGAAGCAGAGAATACAAACGTTAATCACATATAACAATGAGGAGGCAGCAGATTAAAGAGTAAAATGAACACATGGAAACAAAAATCTGAGCCAGTCTCCTGCTTTAAGGATAAGGTCTGTATAAAAATAAACCCAACAAGTGAAAACAAACCTTCTAAGAATAAGAGGATTTTTTTTCTTTCTATTTTTAAACAGTTTTTAGGCGTGATGTCATTGCTCATAAAAAATAAGGAATTGGAAACCTGGTAGCATGGAATGAAATATAAACACACAAATCTAAACATCACACTTAAATTAATAGGTCAGCTGTCAAATAATCTTGTATTTATGAGCGGTTCAGAGGATGACATTGTTTGAATCACCAAGCAACAACAAAAAGGCTTTAAATCAGTCAGACAAGAAAATTGCTAATAGTCCTGACATGACATTAATTCCATGTCTTAGAAAAGTAATTTTATAGAAATGAAAAGAAACAAAGGAGTGCCAGGAACCAAGAAATCAAAGTAACCTCAGATTGTTTACTTTGTAAAATAACCATTGGGGAATCAAAGTACTCATAATTAGTAGCAAATGAGGTAAAACCAGATTTTTTTCTAGGGACCCACCACACGTTGGAAAGTGTGGGATACACCCAAGCAGCTGATTTCATCCACGAGACACAGCTCCGCCATTTAAACACAAAACCAGCTATATCTGCCAAGAAAAATGGGGATGGTTTGCATTCCTGCAGTCTGTATGGTGTGCCCCAGCACAGATGGAAGACTCAGCTGAAATACAGCGTTTTAAAATCAAACTGCTGAGGACTCACTCATGCAGTTCTTTCACTCAGTCCTTTGAAATTTCCCATTGAGCAGCTGACTCTGCTGCTAATAGAAACCAAAACGTTCACAGCTTTGAACCATTGCCTCTTTAAGACTCTGTCACCTGGAGGCTGCACTTCTAGTTCTCTTTTTTCTGACCTCGTCTCTTTGTGTTTGTTCACTTATTTTTTTTTATATTTTATTTTTGAATCTACTCTGTGTCAGATTGACAAATAGACCAACAAACGTATCGTGACCAACAAATCTGGTATGGAGTTTTCTCTTGTACTTGCGCCTTAATAAAGGTCCAAATTACTACTTTTTTGATGAGCCTGACTTTTTATATTTCAGCATTTAGTAAGGGTTCTTCCCTGCTGGCTCATTAAAGTTTCTGTTTGGTACTTTGACATATGAAGTAGTCACGATCCTTCTCATCTCAAATAGTGCACACTAACCTCTGTGCAGTAGCATTTTGGAGCAGGGAACATGTGACCAATCTCTCATGTTTAGAGACATTTTTCCCTGGTAAACTTGAAAATCTCATACATTATAAAAGGGGAAGCAAAGACCCCTCAAAGAGCGTTACCCTTACTCATGCAAGGGTAAGTAAGGGTGGTAAGTAAGGTGAGATGCGGCCATGTTGTAGGGTTTTTACTTTTTTTTTAACCCCCCCTGAACCCTGAGCAACGAGCCTGCTAGTGCTGTCTAAGTGATAGGTGAACGCTCCAGTCACGCCCCTTGTGCTTTCCTTGCACACAGTCTGACAGTTAGAAATGAGGAAATTAACAATTAGTGTAGTTTGTGTGGACATCCTACGGGCGTCTTACAGCAGTTGTGCAACAATTGTGATGTACAGTCAGTACGGAGAGAGTACGTGCACCTTATTAATGACATGTAGCCAAGAGCGTAAAGGTAACGTACGACAGCATCACCTGGAAGTATATATGTGTGTGCAACTTACATTATCCTACAAATACTTCATGATAAACTTACCACTCACAATTATTTCCAGTATTTTTAGCATATCATGCTTCTCTAGTCTGTGTACTTGGCTTAGTTCTCCTTTTCATCGGCTCTTACCGTTGTCTTCATTGCATTGTCACTGAATTAAGCAGCAGTTTCTTTTTTGTGTCTAAAGAGCTCAAGAAATATAATATTGTCTTTTTTGTGTGTTGCTTGCTTGAAAAAGGCATTCCTTTCAAAACCATAGCAACTAGAAAGCCATCACTTAGCGCCTCATCTGTATTGTGTAGCATTGGGATGGCAGCTTCTGCCCTGAGAAAATAATCCATACTGTCTCAACAAAAGTCAGCTCAGTGTACAGGAGCTCTTCCCCCAGTGGTGGGCGCATCCCTCATGACTGATGAGGTTTTTACTGGCCCAATGTTGAATCATCTCATCAGCATTTTTCTTAGTATTTCCAACAACCAGCCGTTACTTTTACCTCATTACTGGGTTCTTCCTATAATGTATCATTTAGTTGAGGTGAATACAATTGTCCAAGTAATGCAGCCTGTGGCCTGCTGTATCCTTGTTGATCCATGATATCTGACCATTAGTAGGCTGTTTGTTCACATTTTTACCAACAAAAATATAAATATTTCCTCTTCGGGTTGCTTCTCGAGGGTTGAGCTGGGAAGTTCAGCAGCGAGCAAGGAAAGCAAAAATGATCAGAGGCAAACAAATCTTCCTTAACCTTTTAACAAATTTATTAGGAACAAAAAATGTGATGCGATACACAAATGACTGTTCTCCCCCTCTGCTGTTTCAGATTAGGAAATAGAACTGATTTAGAATCCTGAATCTAACACATACTTTCCCTAAAACATATTGAGCTTTTGTCCTTGTGAAAATGTGTGAAGAAGGAACCATGGAGATGCAACAAAGGCATAACTGACAATGTGTTGAGCTTGATGTTCTCAGCAAACAGCAGAAAAGCAGATACCAGTGTCAAAATGCTGCCAGCAACAATGTCTGTAATTACAATTGCTTATAGCTTGTCGGCCTCCTCTACCAAGCTTTAATCACAGATTGTCTGGCCTGATTTAAATTAGGATGTTTTTTGCTTCAGAAATTACTAGAATGTACATCATAATTATCCCATCTCACCTTTAAATCATTTTTTTTCTCCTCAACCGCACTCTAAACAGCTGCAGCCTCTGGAAAGTGGTAAAACAGTACTTAGGTTTTAAATTAGCGGCTTCGCTGAGGGAACCAAATTGTGTTGTTTAAACGAATTGCCGGACCAACTGCTTTGAGGGACAGAAAACTGATCATCCAGGACTTTTGGAATTAATGCTTAAAAAGGATTCCGACATTTTTACTTGAATCTGTTGTTATTTCCACTACCCCTCATTGTTTTCTGACCATTGTTTTAAATTTTATAGCAGTACATGCTCTAAGCCAAGCAAACAAAAGCTTTTGAATGTAATAGTGCAGAAATGTTGTGGTCTTCCGGTCAAAATTAAGTTATAAACCTGCTATTTCAATATTTCTTTCTTTGGACCTTTAAGTTTAGTTTTATCTGATCTCTTTGATTGTAGTGTCTTTCTACTATTTGTTTAATTTTTTTAAAATCAAACTTGACAATGTATCAGTCCAGTAGAGATGGGATTTTTATGAGTTTGTTTCTTTCAAGCAATAAATCAAACTTTCATTGACTTTAATTAATTTTCATTATATTTAATCAATCTAATGTGACCTAAGTGTGTATTGTTTCAATGTAAAAATCTTGAGTTATGCTTGTGAGTAATTAATTGATTTCTTATTTCTTATTCTCTTTATTTATTATTTTCTTCTTCCATTTACGTTATTTTTCCCCCTTTTTTAATTTAATGAGTACATTTCATTTTTTTGCAGTGGCTTTTTATGATATTTTCTTGTGTTGTCTACAATTAACGCTTGAAATAAATCAATAAATCAGCAAAATAATGGGAAAAAGTATTAGCAGAGCTATCCATACCTTCATGTTGTCTCCAGTTGTTCTTGTGCTTCTTTTTTTCCAAACAGGACAGAAACGTTTCAAATTTCTTGCAACAATTTTTTTCTTTCTAACCTGAAGTTCTAGACCAGGGGTGTCAGAATCCAGGCCTCGAGGGCAGGTGTCCTTCATGTTTTCCAACCAACCTGCCATTGAAGCTCCTTAGTGGCTAAACACACCTGATCCAGGTAATCAGCAGCAGATAAGGTCGAATTTCTGGCAGACCAGCAGGAGGCCCAGATTTGAACACCCTGTTCTAGACCCTTTTCCTGACTAAGCCCATGACCTCAATTACAGGAGGTGACACTTCCCAGCAGCCTCGCACTTTGCTGCAACCTACTACCTGTGTCTGAACCAATCTGATGCAGCAATAAATTATTATTGACAGTCACTTACTGATAAAGAAAGAGCGGTCCCACATTCCCTTGCTTGACAAAGTAAAATTTACTTCCACCAACACAAAATAAGCTCTTTCTGTAAAAGCCCGAGTCACATGCACCTGTATGAGGTTGAGCCGTACCGGTGCTGTGGGTTTTTGGGTTGTCCAGGATTATGTAGGGTCATGGAGAGGAGCGGTTGCATCTTATGGTTTCTTGAGGCTCATTTGACCACTTCAAGGGACATTATGAAAATGGAACGTACCAATATTTTGCGTGTCGTAAGTGTATTGTGAGGTATTTGTTAGGGAAGTTTAAGTTGCACACACTTATCACAAACAAGTGATGCTGTCATACATTGTCCCTAACACCACACATTACCAGTCATTAATAAGGTGAGCGCACTGGCCGCTTACTGACCGTTGTGTAAATGCTGCACACATGGGTTGTGCAGGTGATACGTCAGTGCGCGTATAGGACACTCATAGGATGTCTACAAAAACAACTCTCTAATTTCCTCACTCAACAGCCAGGCTTGCATGCAAAGAGCACACACTTATCAGTGTGCATGTTAGTGCTCCAACATACAACATACATGTTGTATAAGTGTACATAAATATTTTTTTAACAAGTTGTCCACGATTTTAAAATGTCGTGCGGGCCATCTGTGTTTACCCATGTTTTGCCCGCAGACAACCTTTAACAGCAGTTGTAACTCAGGCAACTGGGTGTAAAGAGGCACAATATTCATAAGTCTCATTTATAGTCAAAGCATTCAGAATGAAAAATGGAACTGTAATTCTTTTTTTAATCCAGAGCATACACAAATGTAACTCCCAAAACTTGACTAAATTTAATCTTTGTTTAACAATTACATATTTGGCCTTGTGAAAGATTTAATACAGTTCAATAAAATGAATCCCTTTCTAATTGATGAGGACTTCAAGCTGGAGTCAAGAGTTCTGCCAATGTGTTTTTATTTATTTTTTTATGTTCATTAACAACAAAACTGATCAAATAGAAAAAAGATTTGATTAGAGATCCCCAGCAACAGCTTTCTCCACCGTTCTGCTTGAGTCTCAGTTAAAGTTTTTTTTAAAGTGTCTTCAAATGCTGGCTTGGGGTGTTTTTATGACACCTAGGAAACCAGTGGTGGGCTGGATCTCTAAACCTGAGTTGTGTTTATCCACAGTTCAGTAATTATGCACTGCAGTTTAGGTTTCTTAGATTTATTTGTCTACTCCGGCTACTCTAACATACATCCTGGCTGGTGGAACTCGCAATTCTTTGTGCCTAAATTTAAAAAGTAAAATTTCCATCACCGTTTATTTTCGCTGTTGTTACTTTGGGTAAAGTTAGAAAGCTGGCAGTCAAATCTCATCTACAAAATCATTGGTGGAGCTGACAAAGAAAAACATAGAACTTTGCATTATAAAAACACAGCAGAGCAGGGAAGATCTGGGGAGGAAGCTGCCTTTAAAACAGGCAGTGACTGACACAAATTGTCTATCTGGAATTTAAATTACATGTGACAGAGCTGGCGCTGTTATAATCTTAAGAAGATGAAGGAATCCCCATGGACCAGGGTTCTATTTATGTCATCATCAGATTTTCAGCTGCACCTTAATAAATGACAACGGTGAACCACAAATGAGTATGACTAATGTTGTGATTGTCACTTTACAACGAAATAATTTTCTCTTTCCTCAACGGCACTCAAACAACTGCACCCAAAAGCTTGGGTTTGCTGAGTGGATGGTGGTTGACTGGATAGTAATTAAGCTTTAAATTAGTGGCTTTGCTGTGGGCCTGGGGTTGTGTTTCAGTCTGAGCACTTTGCAGCTCTTCAGCTTTAGATTCTGCATCCCTGCTGTTACTTGACAACTATTGAAGTAAACACTAAGAAATGAGTTCAGTGATTCACATCTGGCAATAAGACTTAGACAAACTCTAAACACAAATCAGTTTTTCCTTACCTATGATGATCGTATGATTCACTGACCATTTACCTTGACCTTTTAGGTGTTTGTTACATATGTTGCTAGGGTTACTATAAAAACTGTCCTCCTGTCACCTTGCTGTTGGCTTTTGGTGGATAACATCCATAAAAAGTCCAAAACAGAATAAACATTTAGGTGGTAACACATTGAATTCATTTGTCATTGTGAATATTTGTGTTGCATTTGGGTTAGAATTCTATTTCCAACCTGGTGACAGCTGTAACCTTATGTTTAAGAAAGGATGAATTAAGAATAGAACATTTTATGGATGGACGTGTCTAATGTAGCATAACTTGGGGCACCATCCAGTGCCAGTCCCTAACTGGTTATGTACAGCACAGAGGGTTGTGTCATGAAGAGCATCCGATGTAATATCAAAGTCAAAGCAATCGTTCCAATCACAAACAGAATCTTGATACCAGATTGGTCATGGTCAGAATGACCACCACTCATGCTATTGACATTCAGGGTCAATAGGAGTACTACTGAAACAAGGAGAAGAGTTAGGTGTGTATGTTGACAGAAAGGGAAATAACAGACAGGAGTGTAAGGAACTTTGAGGGTTGGGACCTTGACAGGGAAAACGAGAGTTCACTGAAATGACAAACAGAGGAAAAGTGGATCTCCTGTGTTTTCAAGAGACCAGATGAGAAGGGAACAAGGCTTTTAGATTGGGAGCAGCTCCAAGCTAATGTATCATGATGTGGATGGAAAGAGGAACAGACGACGAGTGATCCTGATGGAGGAGTTTACTAAAAATGTTCTGGAGGTGAAAAGAGGGTCAGATGGAGGAATGAGTTCAAAGCTGATAGTTAAAGGCGTTGTTACGGTCATTCGTTAGTCTCTAATGTTTTTGTTTATAAAAGTTGGCTAAGTTATGAGAAGTTTATTTTGAAGGTAATTTTATTTTAAAAATACCAAGAGGATTTAGAGTGCTTAGCGCACATGCTGTACGAACAGAGAAGAGAGACGCTGGAAACACCACGTTTGTATGCAAAAGGAAAGACACCACGTGAGGATGTGAGAAGGACACTAAGAAAAACTCCCATCTTGGCCTACAGCCAATGAGGTGATTTATTTATTTGTTTGAACTGTCTTGTTACAGTGCGTGTTCTCTGTCAAAAGATTTCTTTTGTGTTTATATGTACAGTTTTCACTGTGGGTTTGGAGAGACCGAATAAACCCGTTAAGAGAACCATTTGAGTCTGTGAATGCTTGGTGTGGAGTCACAGGTGTGATGGTGAATGTTGTCGGCGGTTATGCCCCACAGGTAGGATGTGAGCTAGAGAAGGAAAGGTTCTGGAGATAGACCTTTCAGGTGATTCAGGGTATCTCTTGAGGGGAGAGAGTTGTGATTGGGTCAGACTTGAACAGACACGTGGGTGAAGAAAATTGGGGTGATAAGGAAGCAATGGAAAATTTGGTTTTCCGGACAGAAGTGGCAAAGACCAAACAAAGGGTCTATGAAGACTTGTATGACAGACACAAAGGAGGGAGAGAGAGATCGGTAAAGATGGGGTAGAGGAAGAGAGATGGAAAGATGTAAATGGCGCCCATTCATATACACATGGCGGCTCTGCTGCCAAACATTGGTGCCAACCTATAACCACCAAGAGCAATGTGAGACTTAATGCCTTGCTCAGTGATACTTCAACACATGGGCGGGCAAGATGGGAACCAAACCAATGATTGCTGTACCTCTGCACCACAGCTGCCTGATCTGTAGCCAGTAATGGTGATTGAGGAAAAGGATGATAGAAGGAGAACTTTGAAGAGTGGTTGAATGAGGAAAATGAAAGCAAAGAAGAGGTGTCTGTTGTGGAGCAGGAAGTAGCAAAGATCAGTAAGGACGAAGTGAGGAAGACATTGAAGAAGATGAAGAGTTAGTCCTGATAACATATCGAGAGGTATGGAAGTGTTTAAGAGAGGTGGCAGTAAGATTTTGAAGAATGGAAGGATGTCTGAAGAATGGAGAAAAAGTGAATTGGTGTCCATTTTTAAGCAGAAGGGAGGTGTGCAGTGCTGTGCAAACTACAGAGGAATAAAGATGAGCATATTTGCTTGAGGATGCAGCTGAAGACACGGCTGGGAAGGAGATCGAGATGGTTTGGACATGTAGAGAGGAGGAACAGTGATGATGTTGGTGAAACGATGCTGTTGTTGGAGCTACCAGGAAAGAGGTCTGGAGGATGACCAAAGAAGAGGTTCATGGATGTAGAGAAGGACACGAGGGTGGTTGTTGTGAGTGAAGAGGATGCAGAAGAGAGGGTTAGATTGAGGGAGATGATTTGCTGTAGCGACCCCTAAAATTAGCAGCCAGAGGACGAAGATAGATGGATGTGCCTGCATCGCTTCAATTGAAAGATTGAGCAAGAAGAAAGACTAAACAAATAAAAGGCTGCCATGAGATTGAAATTCAGAACTTTGTGACTGAAAAAAACAGCTCTCAATGTTGGCTTAAAGCATCACTTTCTCACACTTTTGAGGACTTTGTGATCCTCAGATAATAAATTGACTGCTTCAGATCACAAGAAACATTTCTTTCATTTAACAAACAATAATTAGCCCATGATGGATTTACTATCAAGACGTTCTGCCAAGAAAAAACGGGATATAGAACCCAGACTTGCTAACGCAACATGACATCATGAATTTATTCCTTTGATGACAGGAAAAAAAACAAAAGTGAAAATAATTGGAAGCATGTCCTCTGTGGTATTGTGTCTGTGTGAAACTGAGAGCAGACAGTAAGTTATGGAGTGAGAACTCATTTAAACAGAGTAATTAAAGATAAAAGATGCTTGGAGCAGCATCGTAATCACAGGTCAGGACCAAGGCCAGATCTCGCTGTTTGTTTGTTTTTTTAGGGCAACATTTCTCTGATTGTCATGCTTTTGTATCGCTCAGTTTGGTATCAAGATTAAATTCCGTGCAGCTTACCCATCTCGGTGCTTATCGTCCCCCCCGAAGCTCGGCCTGTGTTTGCGTGTGTCAGAGGCTGATAGCATTGACTTCAGGAATCATTCCATCTCAATCAGCAGTTCCCACAGGCTCGCCACAAAAGAAAGAGAAAAAAACACACTTTAAACACACACCCCAAAAGAAAAAAAGACATTTCACTCTCACACTACAGAAAAAAGTCAACTCTCTCCCCTCATGTTCAACCAAACAGTCCCGCGTTCCACTCTTTCACACCCCCCTTCCCTTTAGTGTCCTTTGTGTACACTGCCGTCTTGCTGACTGGATTTCTTTTGTTCACGAAACACATATTTGATGTCAGAAGATATTCGATTGCTGCCGGAAATGGACACAAGCTTGAAAAATGCAGGGAGTTTACAGAGTTTTTGTTGGATAGAAAAAAAGGCTGAAAATGTGAATATATGATAAGTTGAAATATTCAGACTAAACAAGCTGAGTGCATTAGTGAGACAAAGGGGGATACGTGAAATATTACACGAGCAACTGCCATTGTTTGAACGTCTACGTGTGAAAGCAATGTTGACTTTTTTCTTTAAATACTTTTTAAAGTGCATAAATTACTTTTTTTTAAGTATGTGTTTGAAAGTCTGTTGAGCTTCATGTTCTCAGTGGAACCTGCCTGAAAATCGAGATTCCTGTATTTCGTTTTTGGACAGCGCACACTGATCTTTTAAATCATTTTCTAAAAAACAAAGTTTTTTCTTACATTTTTTACATGAGTTCTTTTCCTTTCTTTAAATTTTTTGTGTCATAGATTCAATACAGTGGGGATTGAAAGTCTGGGCACCCCAGGTAAAATGTTATATTACTGTGCATAAAGAATCCAAGGAAAGATTGATCTTCTAAAAGCATCAGTTTACAGACGAGACATCCTTTTTAATACGTCTAAAAAACGAGGTTTTATTTCCATCATTTACCCTTTCAAAACAATAGAAAACAAAATAATGGTGTTTGCAAAAGTTTGGGCACCCTGCAGTTAGTACCTTGTACTTTGGCAAGTATCATAGCTTGTAAATGCTTTTTGTAGCAGACAAGAGTCTCTCAGTTGTTGTTTGAGGTTTCTTCATCCATTCTTTTTTACAAAAGTCTATCAGATTTCTGGGATGTCTGTTACACATTGCTCTTTTCAGGTCTATCCATAGATTTTCAATGATGTTAAGGTCAAGTGATTAAGGTCACTGAAAAACCTTCAGTTTCTGTCTCATGGGGGTAGCCGTGGTGCAGTGGAAAGGGCAGTCGGCTTGTGATTAAAGGATTGCAGGTTGGATTCCCGCCTTGCCCGCCCATGTGTCAAAGTGTCCTTGGGCAAGACACTGAACTCTCATTGCCTCTGATGGAAGGTTGGCGCCAGTGTTCGGCAGCGGAGCCACTATCAGTGTGTGAATGTGTGTGTGACTGTAAAGCGCTTTGGGCCTTCAATAGGCTAGAAAAGCGCTATAGAAGTAAACGCCATTTACCATTTTAATGTAAGACAGCATGGATTTAGAGGTGTGTTTAGGATCATTATCATTTGTAGAAACCATCCTCTCTTCAACTTCAACTTTTTTACAGATGGCACAAAGTTCATTCATTCATTCATTCATTTTCCAAGCCGCTTTATCCCTTTCGGGGTCACGGGGCTGCCGGAGCCTAACCCGGCTACTCATGAGCGAAGGCAGGGTACACCCCTGGACTGGTCGCCAGTCTGTCGCAGGGGCCACAATCACACACCCATGCACACTCACATCCACACCTAGGGACAATTTCGATTAACCAATTAACCTATGAAGCATGTTTTTTTGGACGGTGGGAGGAAGCCGGAGTACCCGGAGAAAACCCACGCATGCACGGGGAGAACATGCAAACTCCACACAGAAAGGTTCCCCAGCCAGGACTTGAACCGGGAACCTTCTTGCTGTGAGGCAGGAGCGCTAACCACTGCGCCACCGTGCAGCCCTGGCACAAAGTTAGTGTTCAAAATTTGCTGACATTTTGTAGAATCTATTCTACTGGTGAAATGTTTCCTGTGTCGCTGTCTGCAATACAAGCCCAAATCATGATTGATCCACCCCCTTGCTTAACAGTTGGACAGATGTTCTTTTCATTAAATTCTGGACCCTTTCTTCTCCAAACGTACCTTTGCTCATTGCAGCCAAAAAGTTCCATTTGAACCTTGTCGGTCCACAGAACTTGTTTCCAAGAAGCATCAGGCTTTTTCATATGTTCATTTGTGAACTTCAAACGTTGAATTGTGTGGTGAGAACATAGAAGAGGTTTTTCTTGACAGTAGAACAGTGCAGCACAACTCCAGAGTCTGCAGGTCTTCCTGGAGGGATGCTGCAGTCAAACGTGGTTTTTTTCTTGCTTTTCTTACAATCCTATGAGCTGCTCTGTCTGAGATTTTTCTTGTTCTTCCAGATCTTGCTTTAACTTCCACTGTTCCTGTTGACTTTCATTTCTTGATGACATTCTGAACAGAGGATATCAGCATCTGAAAAGGCTTTGCTATCTTCTTACAGCGTCTCCTGCTTTGTGAGCAAATATTTTCAGTTTCATTGTTCTGGACAACTGCTTGCAGAACCCATGATGCTGACTGTTGGGGTAAGGTCAGATGACTCCGATTATTACAAATCTTTGAGATTGAAATCACCCGATCTTTACAAATGATGATTGTGAACAATCCATCACACTGTCAGGTCTCAGTGTTTTTCCAAAGGGGGCGGTGCATATTATAAACTCTGCAGGATGCTCAAACCTTCGCCCATGCCATTATCTTATTTTCTGTTATTTTGAAAGGGTAAATGCCTTATTTTTTAGACATAATAAAAGGATGTCTCATCCGTAAACTGATGCCTTTAGCAGGTTTTTCAATCTTTCCTTGGGTTCTTTATGCACACTAATATAACATTTTACCTGGGGTGCGCAAACTTTCAATCCCCACTGTAAACATTGGTTAAAACAATAAAAACTCATAAGACACATTGGATTAAAAGCAGCAATAAAAAACAAAGAAAAAAAACAGACAAAAAGGAAGGAAACGGTGTGGCTAAAATATACCCTCTGTATGAAGATCATTGTGATGCATAATAAAAATGCATGCATGCATGCTAAACAGGGTCTGTGTTGATTGATGGCGCAGTATACAGAGATGAGACTCTTGCACCCCAAGTTTGTACGTTTTGGAGAATCTCAGGAATGGTCCAAGTGAGATTTAACTTTCATGCTTGGACTCTCATTCTGTCTCCTGCAGCATTGACACAAAAGTTATTCAACCAACTTAAGTTTTTTACAACGAGCAACAGAAGAATGCTGATGATGTAAATGGAGCCTGTAATTTGGACACATGGTATGTAGGCATTTGGTTATCGTGGAGTCTGTGAGCACCAGAAATATGTCTGTAATTTTAGATTGCTGTCAAACAAAACTTTCTGGTTTTTTGTGCTGAGAAACTGTTGGCTTTGTGAACATTGTAACTCATAAATATTGAAAGGAACAGGTGCTTTTTTTTCCAGACTTTGTTGTATATTTTTTATCTTACCAGCCACCAGCATAATCTGTGTACATTTCTTCCATTTAGGAAACGAGTAAAGGGTAATCAGAAAGGCAGCCAAAACAACTTTGGGGGGTTTTTTTATGTGAAAGACATGATTTGTTCTTTTCAAAACTTAAAGCACTCACCAAATGTGCCCTAAAATAGCAGTAAGGCTATACCTTTTTTATTTGGAGAAATAATCCCATGAAACCTAACATAATAAACGCTGACCCCCTCAAGTTCTTTATATGCTTGTTCTTTAAATTTAGAAACATCCTTTAAATTTAGGATCTGTGTACACAAAACCATTGGATCACCAGTGTTCCTCAACCTTTTTGTGGCTCCAGACCGCTCAACCCATGAGGATTTTACCGCGGCCCGGTGTGCGGGTGGGGGGGCAGGGCCTGAAATTCACTTTGTTAAAAGAGGTGGGGTGGGGGGTGGAATTCCCCCTTTGCTTGCTTGTCATGGGGGCATTTCTACACTTTAAGGAGTGTATTACTTTTGAGCATCATTCTCCCTTCTGTACCGTCATAATAATGGGTGGTTGTTTTGTGAGTTCAACCTCTTTCCCTGGTTTGATCCCAACAACATGCATGGAGAAACATTATGGAGAAAAATAGTTGCCAACATGGAACGCTGTCTGGGAAGAAATTCTACCACTTTGGAGATTAAAAAATTCTATCATTACTACAGACAACAACATCTGATCCTGACTCTATTGCTCTCCTCCTCTGGTCATTGAGGCTGCATCAGTGTTCATCTTTTCTCTCATCCAGTGCTTCTCTCGTCACAGTAACCATTTTGTTGAAATAAAATATGTAAAAAAAAAAAACCTGCTCACATGACCCCTGTCTTTGCTGAGTTGGCATCAGAAGTGATCCAAACTATTAATAATGCTGCATTCAGTCATCTCTTTCTTCTCCTCTTTCATCTTCACCAGTCCCAGGCCCGGGTGATACGGCCATATAATCTGATCTCTGATTTTCTGCCTGCTTTTACTTTCTTTGACAAAAATGACAAATGACAGAATTTATTTATCAAAAGCTAAGTTATTTTAACATTTTCTTTGGAAATAAACCAGCTGAAGAGAAGCTTTTTTTTTTCTTTAGAAAATTGCATTGCATCAAAGTAATTCATAATGGTATGAACATGTTTTTGGAGTCATTAACTGTGAACTCAAATTCAAACATGCTGAGAGAACAAGGAAAGATTTACTAAAACAGAGCAGACTGACAGAAAATGTACTTTTTTCTGGTTCTGCCTCCAGGTGTTTTATTTTTATACAACAACATCCTAAAAACATTGAAATGATTCTAAAATACAGCTGTTATGTATGTCATATTGAATTATGTTTCTTGCATTTATTCACCATGCCTTAAATTCTGCTCCATGAAAATGAATTCTGACTTTAAACTGGTCTGTGATTACATGTAGGAACAGCTTGTTAAGCATATCATCATGACTGTGGGGTTATGGACCTAGGACATTTGTTTTGTTTTTTTGTTGGGTTCCACTTCCTGTTTTATTTTGTTGCTGGTTGTTACTTCCTGTGTTCTCTCCCTCCTTATTGGCACACCTGTTTCCATTTACCTCATCCCCTCCTCCTGTTATAAGTCTTCGTCTCCCCTGCACTGGTTGTCGGATGGTCTTTTGTACCTTCATGAGTTTGTGTTCAGTTTCTTGTGAACCTTTCTCAATTAAACGAGAGAACTTCGTATTACGAGTGTCGTCTGCATCTGTGTTCACACGTCAACCCTGACAATGACATGATAGCATGAGTGTATAACAACAGCGCTGTCTCCAAAGCAGTTCTTTTATTCAACTTTCTGTTGCTGCTGTAAGTCCATCGGGTTTATGCTCCAGTTCCGTCTGGATTCTGTTCATTCATTGTGGATTCTGGATGGGGAACTCTGTCAGTAAGTGGCGCTGCATCCTCTTAACTTGGGGAGTAAACTGGCCGTCATATGAAGCAGAAGAAGAAGAAAACATTTGTAGTCCGTTTTTAGTCTGGTGTAAGATTGTGCGGTATTGATCCTTAACATTGCTAATTTTTGTTTCAGGAAAAACAGTAATTTATACTTTAGTGATCCGTTTTTTCACCTGTCCTCCAGAGTCCATAAGATCCAAACATGAAAAGTCTAAACTGACATCAAAAGAGCAATTCATAAGATTACCTCAACTTCAGACTTTAGTTATTTGTTTAGTGTTTTTCATTTGGGTTGAAGCACAAAGCGCTTTACATTAATGCATACAAAAATTATTTTAAAGAAATGAAAAGTGCTGAAAAACAGATAAATAAAAAAAAAAAACCTCCCTCCAACCACCCAGTTCCCCCAATATAACCCTTTTACATCAAACCGAATTGACGTAAAAACTGCAGCTCTAAAGAAACAGCCTGGCTCGGTACTGCTGTGCAGAAATGGTATTCTAGGGATCCATTTGCAGGGCCCAGCCTGACCACGGAGGTCATCGCCACAGCGCCCAGCCAACACAGAGCAGCACAGGGCCCACACTAAAAGTATGAGCAGGACCCCAGCAACCCTAATGAGAACGAGCACCACAGCTGGTTGTTGGTGTCCAACAATAAAGGAACCCCATGAGGAAGCACTGGAGTTAAAAAGCATTAACAGGGATTTAAACATAAACTTCAATAATGGGAATATTATTATTAATAATAAACTGTAGTATATTAAACCAATAATCATGTATATAAATTAACTATAAATGTTTTACAAAGGAAAAAAAAAACTTGAAATAAGAAATAAAACAATTACAAAAACCATGTAAGATCCAGATTAATGAGGTGGGTCTATAGCACCTTTTAAAAAACTTCTGTGGTCCCTGCCGCCCTGAGGTTCTCCGGTGAGCTGTTCCACAGGCGAGGACCGTAATGATGGACTGAGGCCTCACCATGGAGCGACCTTAGGAACGACTGAGCGGCCATTGCTGGAGGACCTCAGGGTCCATCTTAAAAGTAAATCAATTAAATAAGAAGGCCCAAGACAATAACACAACATTTACAGTATGAACCATGAAAAATTCTTAATATCAGTCCTGAAACGCACAGGGAGCCTGGTCTTCATCAGAACTTGTTCTGCAGAGTTCTGTAATAATTGTAAGTTTGAAAGGGATTTTTTACAATAATCTTAAGGACCAAAAATAAAAGCTCGCATCAGCACCTCTGTGCTGGCAAGAGTGAGGAATGGGCAGTCTAGGTACAACCTTAAGTCTTTGGCCCTGCCTGGTACCAGAACTCCCAGGTCTGTGTTCACAGTCATACCACGAGTGGTTGGACCTCCTTTGGTGACATGTAGTGGACATATTATGTCACACCTTCAGGCTTTTAATTGAAAGGTCAAAACAGGAACACATAAAAGCCAGAAATTCAAATGGTGAATGTTGCAGTTTTAGGTCTAGAATGCAGCTATCCTTCCTGTATCCGCTCAGGAATTTTCACCTATTGCTCCTTATCTCTGCCTTTATTTCCTGTCTCCCCACATTGTTCTCCTACTACTTAAAGAAAACTGTCATTCAAACTCTTTAGTCACTCAGCAAAACTTTAATTTACACAATCTTTAAACATAGAATCTTTACAAAAAAACTAAACTTTAAAAAGATAAAATCATATAAAAAATACACTTAAAAATAATATAAAGTAAAATAAAAACATTTTAAATCTAGTGACCTAAATCTGGGCAAGTCACATACTATAGAGTTATTTCCCTTTCAAAAATAATTTGTGACACATTGTCCCCACATGTAGTTAAGTGTTTGCTAACAAAAGTTGTTCATTTGAAAAAAAAAAGGAAAATGTTGAATATTTGAATGCAGAGCATTTCAATTATGTGACTATGAATTATTACCAGGCAAAATAACTGACAAAAAATGCTGCTTCGAAATTCTCAATTTATTAAAAAAAAAGGATCAATTTTATACATTTTTTAGAGGTGCAAAGTGAGGAGTTTGGGCGTGAATATCTTGAAAATTGTTCATTTTGTTATTTCTCTCTAAAAACAAGTGAGAAGAAAGTGAACACAAATAACTCAAATTATTTCTGTCTCTTTATTTTGTTTGAGAAAAATGTATAATCTGAGGACATTTGATCATTTTGCAAACTTTACAGATGTCAGAATAAAGCCTTACATGGACAACTCTGTTAACCACAGTCTTGACGGTGTTTTCCCTGTGATGATATGATGGACTCACAAAAAAAAGTACTTATGTAAAGTACAGTGAAATACATTTTTAAGAAATATAGCTGCATTTAATAGAAAACAGATAAGGGATTTTCAGTTATTGAACCTAAACACATTCAACACATTTTCAGCAGCTTGAAAAGGATTTCCCAGTTTCTAAGAAGTTGCCAAAACGTTTTTTTTTCTTTGTATTGTCCCTGATCAGTTTTAGAAGGCAAACAGAAAAATGACAAAGGGTTTGGAGTTAGAGGAAAAGCTCAGGGAAAAAAAAGCTGCAAGACATACTGTACTTATGGAGCCTGAAGAGCTAAGGAAGTTCTGCAGGAATTCAGTCTGCAAAGTCTTCAACCACCTGAGCCTAACAGGAGCTGATCTTATGAAGAATACGGTATCCAAGCCTCAGTGAAGGCCACAAGATGGCTATAGATTCTGAGGGCTGGTTTGAGTGGTTGCTGTTGAAGTCAGACCAATAACCTGTGCATGGGTTGTTTGGACAGACATGTCATTGGCAATGACAGAATATAAACTGATTATGGCCATCTAAGCAGCCAAACAGATTGACTACAGTAGTCTTTAGAAACATGGCAAAATACATTCAGTTGTTTATATGAAACCAAATGTTTGCTCAATGTTTTAAAAAATTTTTTTAGGGATTTAAAGAACTTTTTTTTTTTGCTGGTTGTTCTCAAGTTAGAACAAAATATATAAATACTTCAGATCAGACTTAAAAACATGTCTGTGTAAGACTAAACTAAATATCAGAGAATAATATTTTTACATAAAGAAAAGCTTTAAATTCAAGTTTTTATAAAAAAAAAAAAAAAAACTAAATGTGTTCTTGTATGTTTAAGAAGACGTCACAAAATTTAACTTCATATTTAGATGAAATGTAAATATAAACCATTATTTAAAAGAAGAGTCTAATTCAGCCTCTTTTGTTCCCCAAAGACAAAAAGAGGCACCAGTAACAAGAACAGAACTGAGTGGAACCCAGTTAAACACCAAAATGAAATCTCAGATTTGACTTTGTTCTCACTAGTCTGAAAATCCCAATGGAGGCTCAGGAAAACATGCACTTGTTTGCTAGAAATACAATGATTTAAGCCTTGTCATATATGACAGTTATCTTTAATTGTGTTGATGAACATCCCACTTTTGCATTCTTTTAAATTGTAATCAAATCAAGTTTAATCTTTTTAAACTTTCATTTTACTGTGCTTTTAGTTCTTGCATTGAAGCACTCATATTTTTAAGAGTTTTTACTACTTTGCGGTATGATGCTGTCAAACTGAGAGACAATTGTACCCTTTGCTGTAAATATTAGACTGTACATGTCTTGCAAAACATTATTAGAGATTGTGTTTTGAATCAGAACCAAAAAAGTATCAACTGAAATAGGGCAGATCAAGTCAACTCGTGATGAAATAAGGGGTCTGCCGGTAAAAAGCTTACTCATAAAGTTGATTAAAGCACAGCTTTGCCAATAGGTCACTTTCCCAGAATGCATCACAGCTTAATCTCCCGACCCTTGCTTCTACCTTCCTGTGTGTCTGTCTGCAGCTCATGCTTTCTGAAAAATCACCAGTTTCCTGATCGGCTGACATGTGAAAGTGAAACAAAGTCTGTGCAAATGAGTCAAATACAAAAAAAATAATCGTCTAAAGATTTACAACAGCTTTTGATAACAAACACACTTTTAGAATAAAAATGAGTGGATTGAATACCTCAGCGCCAAAGGACGGCGTGTTGTGAGAAGGATGGCGTGAGAGTCAGAAAAAAAGAAAAAGAAAATAACAGGGATTATGAGAATAGGAAGACAACAACAGAGACAAGAAAACAAGTGTTCATCTGGAGAACAGAGGCGTTTTGTTTGGTGGGAAAGGTTGTATATTGTCTTGCGGTGCAGCGATGCATTAATTAGAGGATAAGAAATGATAAGCTCTGTTGAAGGGCTATGAATAGACAGACAGAGAGGCAGACAGATAGCTGAGAAACCAACCGGATGCAAACTGTTTCTGTTTTAGAGCGGAAGCTTGAAAGCTCTTTTCAGAATATCACAAACCCTGTTTGCAATTCTAATTATTTAGACGTATTTTGTAAACAGAAATTGAGCAGCATTGTACCTAAAATTTATAATTAAAATCTATAGAAAGTGAATCATCAAAAGTTGGACTGACTTGTGAAGTTTTCTTTCTCAATGTGGTGGAAGTCCATGTTTTTGTAGTCCGAGACCCTTTTCATTTTGAAAATACAGAACAATCGTTCCAGAAAACCTTTCTTAGCAATGTAGCGCCCCTAAACGCTCATGTCTGTGTCACAACTGCCCTGGGTGGATGTGCGCTGTCTGCGGCTGAAAAATAAGCAAATCTGTGTGGGGCACGCAGGTGGCTTGCAGGAAATATCAAAGTGATGGATCGCTTAGTGAGCCCTTAGGAGACCCTTTTAGAGAACACTTCTACAGCACATTAGGGTCAATGAGGGTGAAGTAAGTAAAATGCAGGCATGTCACACAGATTTTTCATATTTTTAACCCCCCCCCCAAAAAAACTAAGCACTGCACAAGGAGCCCGTTAGTTGTGTTCAAGTGATAGGGGCGCTCCTTGTGCCCCCCTTATGTGCAGCCTGGTTGTTGGATATGAGGAAAATAGACAATCAGAGTGCAGTTTGTGTGAGCATCCAATGGGTTCTTAAGTATCATCTGCACACCCCGAGCATTCAGCATTTGTGCACTCAGTAAGGACCCAATACACACAACTGACTAATGACTACAGTAACTTGTGGCAAAAAGGCATCCTACAACAGCATCACCCATACGTCATGAGTCCGTGCAAGTTACATTATCCTAACAAATACTTTGCCATACATTTACCACACACAACTATTTTGATGTCCCATGAGATGGCTGCAGAAGCCTCAAAAGAACAACAAAACTCACCTGCTCTCCACTTAAGATGCAGCAGATCCTGTCTGCGAACCTCTGTGGCCCCAGATAACCCGATAACCCACAGCACCTGTGCAGGTGGGTTGCAGGTCAACCACTTGTATGGGTGCACGTGACTAAGGCATTAGCTGAATCACAAAGAGATAATATCATTTATAGTCATGCACACAAGTTGAACTTTAATTTAATTTAAGATGTCTTTGTCATGTTGTTAGTCTCGTCTGCTCGGAAGGGCTCAGTGGGACACTACTCACCTCGCTCCTGACCTGTTTATATGGAGAGAAAATGGTATCACTCCGACCACAACTTTGGATTATGTGTGTGTAAATCTAACTCTTACAAAACATTTTGTGCATAAGTAGAAAAATTACAAATTCCAAAAAATACAAAATAGAATGTACACATACACAACTTGAAATTACAACAGCTTGAAATTAGCTACACGCACATATCTTTAAAAATGTGTGTTAATGAAAATATTTTTACTTTAGCTATGTTCTAGAACAATAAAGCTATAAGCTAGTCATGATTAATTTAAAACTTTTTTACATACAAGAGATGCCGTCAAAATGATATCTGTATATGAAAGAAATGAACTAGACCTTGCAGAATCAGTCTACCTCTTTGCTTATGGCGTTTTTTGTTTGTTTAATTTATCATTGTTAGTCTTTAATAAAAAAGATTCAGATGACAGCTCTGCACATGAACAGACCTCGAGTACAAAGAGGAAAAATGTTTCATAGTTCCTATCACACCCATGTATTCCTAACTATAAAAGGTCCCACAAACACTTAAATGAAAATGCAGACTCATAACAAAGCACACATATGTTGTTGTTTTTTTCTTATTAAGCTGTCTGTTTTATCTTATGATGATATTTAAATGGTTTCCATACGATTGTGAAATTCTTCTCCAGGAATAAGGTCTGTTTGTGCATAGTCAGCATGAAATGAAACTTTGTGTAGTTATTTCAGTAAATTGCTGGTTCTCCACAGCAATCAGCAAACCCAAAATGGCTGGCTCTGAACATCCTCCAGTTGACATTTAATGCTTCAATTTGATGTTATTTTAACATCTTTTTCAGAAAATGCTATCCAGACATTTTAATTAAAACATTCTTAACCTTGTAACAACTATATTTTCCTCAGGCAGTTTGTATGATTCCAAATGTTGCTACTTAGGTTTAAATTTGTGGTCTGCTGGGATTAGCCCTCGTCTCTGTGACGGTCTGTTGACTTTTTGAAGGAGCTCCAATGATGTTGATCTAACTGATTGATGTGTCTCAAACGCAGTTGAATGGACAACCAAAAAACGAGGCAGATAAGCACATTCTCATTTGAACTTATTGACCTCTGGTGATGATGGTAAGACCTCTCACTTTAATTCCTTTCCTTTTCCAAGAATGTTAAAAATAACCTGCATACCAATGAAACATGCTGATAATGAGTTTTGAGTTATACAATAATATAAAAATGTAACAAATGTTTAAACAACTTTATTTTAAAATCCAGACAACAATATATTTTTTTATTATTTTGATTAAAAATAAAGTGTAAATTTTATTATAAAAACAACCCTAAGACCTAATTTCTTCCTGCTTAGATACCAACACACATTTTAGAAAAAAAACGAGCATCACATTTTTTTACATTTAAACATTTCATTTATCATTCTTTTTCATATTCTATTTCTTATAAAAACTTCTTCTTAAAAAAAACTTTGCAGCTGCCTCATTTGGTCGCCACTGCGAATCAACAGCCTCCATCTAACGCTCTTCTCTGTTTCCTGTCAGCCACTCTAACTACCCTCCTGTCCTCCTTCACTGCATCCATGATTCTCATGATTCACAGTCCCTTAACTGTAAAAGTAAAGAAATTCACTTTCTTGGGTTTTTCTAGCATTTTCTCATGATGGAGTACATGTTTAAGATCATTTAAAATGAAAAATGTTTCAGAGTTTTTCTTTATTCAAACCATGTTAGCTCAGGAGCAGATGCTGGTTTAAAAAAGCAACTTCCATAGGCAGGCCAAAGTCTCCCTTCGCCACTCCAATTCCAAATCCTCTACTTGCAGACCAATAGATCCATTAAGGTCTTCCTCAACTATCTGGCTCAAAACTGTACTGGTTAGCTCCAATTTTGCTTCTTTTACATTGTTAATGTTAGATTGGACTTGTGAGGTACTATAAGCTAGAAGGAGATAGTGTAAATAAAGTAATGTTGGGAAATCAGCGAGACTAACTACCACACCTACAGCACAACCCTTCTGCACTGCAAAAATGCCTTAAAAACAACACAGGCTTTTTGATTTTGGCTAGAAATTGCATAATTAATATTAAAGTCCACTGATAACTTTACAATAGAGAAAAAATATGGTTATAGTGGGATTTTAGGTCATATTAAAACTATTAGTATGTTTTTTTAGGTTATGATTATCAACAAGAGTTTGTGTATCTTTCCACTTTCATGTTTAACACACAAGCACAAATGATCATCTGTAGGTTACACGTTGTATTATAAACACAACCAGTCCTACGACCTGATTTACAGACTTTGGGGGCAATAAATGAACGGATCTCCACATGTGTATTGATATGTTTTCATTTATTTGATTAAAAAAGTGAACTCTTGATTACCAGAAAACTATTTTATTTCAATACTAAACCCTCAACTTATTTTTAAAAATCTTTTTCTGTAAGTTAAAATGGACCGGTATATTAATGCACTCACTTCTTCCAGCATCAATCAACAGTAATTCTTTCCTTCAGACTTTTCTCTGAACTTATGCTAGTTAAACTCAAATATTCACCTGTGGTTCCTGTCATGCTCCAGTCTCACTGAATATTTTGTATTTTTTGCATTTTTTTCTGTATTTATGCTATTTCTTTTGCACATTTTTACTTTAAGTATTTTGCACATCTGTTAGGCAAATTGAGACATTCTTCTTCTGCACATCTGTCTTTGTAAATGCTGCTGAGTTTCTTCGGGTGCTGGGATCTTTGACATAGAATACTGGACAGGTCAAACCCTCCCCTCTTGTGTTCCAAATAGGAAGTACCAGCTGGTTCAAGAAGAGACCTTCTTGAAACCAGCTCAAGTAGAGGGACAGACACAAAGGGCAAGCATTGTGGTAGGACTAAATTCTGAAATTATTTTTCTAAAAACAGCTTCAGGGTGTATTCAGAGTGAAAATTTGTCCTGGATTATCGGGGGAAACAAACTCTGGTTCACTTCAAGCGGACCAAATGTATCCAGTTCAAACATGCCCTTAATGTTGTAATTCAACTTTATCAGATAGGTGTAATCATCTTAACACTAAAAAGAGAAAAATAAAACTTGATATACTTTTTAAAAGATCTTCATTGGGGTTCTTGATCTTGGCTGTTTCAGAGAACTGCCATCTTCTTCCACCTGCAAACGAGTCATTTAAAACATTACCTTTGTCTTGCTTCTTGTGCTTCAGCGGTTTGAACATTTTCACATTTGTTTTTTTTTCTCAGCTTTTCTTGAAATATTTTCATCGTATATTGAGAATGTTCCTCTACCTGCCTCTCTACACTGTAGAGCAGGGCTGGCCAACCCTGGTCCTCAAGAGCCACCATCCTGCCTGGTTTCCAGCTCTCCTTGACCATCGTTCTGCTGATTGGCTGACTCAAGTGATTCCACATCCTGATCGACTGAACGCACCTGGTTTAGGTAGGTAGCATCAAACAGTCCAGGGACAGCTGGAAATCATGCAGGGCTGAGGCTCTTGAGGACCAGGGTTGGCCAGCCCTGCTGTAGACTATAATCACACCCACTGGCACAGACTTCATTGTGCGCCTGCTGCATCGAGACAAAAATCTCTGAAAACCAAGATCATGAGGTCATGTTCAACATTCCTGGGTTCAGCATAGTTTGCAGAAAAAACCGACCACAATAACTTTAGGCGAATTATTTTAAATAACAAAAACCCAGGTTTGATGAAATATCTTAGTTTTATTCTGTAAAACCCATGTCTACAAGCTGGGCAGCTTATGTTTGTATGTATGTGAGAACATTTTTGATTGTTTATTTCATAAATTGTGTGTGTGTGTGTGTGTGTTAGGGGGTGATAAAGGTGGGGGATTCCCGCAGTGACCAGCGTTAATGGTGTGTATGTGTGGGTCTCCCATCAATCATCACACACATTTCCCTCCTTCAG
>BSAI01000015.1:25939354-25953372 GCA_036245035.1 Adrianichthys oophorus
GCGTGTGTTTGTTATCAGAAGTTGTAAGGAAAAATGTCCCTCCTGCCATGTCCATGTCCTCCTCCTTTCTGTGTCTCTCTTTTCTTTTTCGCCACAAAGTCTGCAGTTGCTGCCAAATTTCCTCTGTGGCAAAGGTGTGGTGCTGTGGTGCTGTCCCTCACAAACACACACATTCCACTTGTTTTGTTTTGGAGACTTTACATAGTTGGACATTGCTGTGTGACTGCTGACCAGGATGAAACCCAGTGTGTTACCTGGAGCACTGACACAGAAACACAACAGATGAGCAGGAGGTGGAGGAAGAATGCATTACCAGCAGGTGATGTCATGTTTCCTTTCCTCCGTTATTCCCAGTATTGGAACACCTCGGATTCTGCTGACATATATAATTTACAGCCAACCAATGCAAAAAAAAAGGCTCTCTCTTTACAGTATTTCAATAGGAGATGTACCGTTTTTTTATACATATATTTCAGAGACACTGACCTCCTGATTGAACTCTTCCATATTTCATCCCTACAACCTTTTTTTTAACAAAATACTATTTTTCTTATTCCTTGTGTTGTGGAGCTGTAAAAAATGAGCTGTTGCATTGGCTTTTTTCCTTTCATTGTATGCTTAGAAACTGGTTGAAGGCACACAGCACCCCTTTGAAAACCACAAACTTTAAAAAGAAGTGCATAGAAAAAAGATGCTGACTATCTGTTATTTCAGCTTTTTATCTCATATGTGCCTTTTAATGCAGAAAACATTTAAACAGTTGTTTAGCATAGAATCCTCAAAATCATTCTGATGTTAAGATTAGCTGTATCTTGGTTAACGTTTATATTGTGTTTGGGTCAAAACTGACCCATTTTCATACTTGAGAACGGGGCAGATGGGTGACAGAAAATTGAGCTTCCCCTGTGCCAGCAGTCTCGCCCACAACTAACAGACTAATTTCTAATGGTCATAATGGTAATTAAAAGACCACTGAGAACACTTTCAAAATAGATCAAAAGATGATGAGCATGGGACTGTAAGACTTTTGGTCTTCAGCTTTTAAAAAGTGTTTGTGGACAGATGTTCAACCTGGAGTGAAGAAATGCTGATTTTAGCCATAATAAAGGTTTCCATCAATATTCTTGTATTTTACCTTAATGAATGAACATGTATATTTATTCCAGCTTCAATTTTGACATTTTCATTGCTCTGACTCCTGCTTGTGTCAGTCATGCACCAGTTTTAATGCAATTCATTTCCAGCAGGACAGATGCAACATTAGATCATTTGTTCTGACATGATCTGTTGTATGAATATAAGGACCCTAAATTTGCCTCTCATGTGATTGAAGCAACAAAAGCATCATGACACCTGTACTTTATTTGAATCTCCATGGAAACCACACGCATAACCATAAGCATAACCATGCTCAAGTTTGACCTGATTCATACAAAGAAAACATTACTCCATTGTATATGAAACGTTTCCTTCTGAAGCACACTGTGTTTGTTTTAATGGATGTGTGCATATACTTTCTGTTTCTGTGTATTTATGAATGTATTTTTTATGAAATTGTTGTTAAAGATCTTTGGGAAATGTGATGGTCATGTTTGTATGGATGGATGTTTTTTTTCTTAGCATGTAGGACACGTTTGATTAGATCTCTATAAAGATAAAACGCTTTCTAAATAAGAAGGAATTTGAAAAGTGATGATAAATGACGTATTTCTTTGCAATGAACACGAGGAAGAACCAACACATTTGTCGTCTGGATAGCAGTGGGGTTTAGAAGGACTTCAACACTCGTCTTTATGCACATCTGGAATTCTAAGATTATTTCCTTGGAAATGTTTCAAAGTTCTGCTAATTGTGCATACCCAGATTTGTGTTCGGCTGATTTTCTCTCCTCTTTAGCAGCCACAGTCTTCTATCTGATTTCCCAACTGTTTTCTCCTCCTCCACCAATACTTTAGCCGATATATTTAGTATTTGCATGCTTCTTTGAGGGCTAATCATTTTTACCTTAACTTCAGAAACTTTGTGCTTATCGCTGACTATAAATACTGACACAAAAACACAGAGACACAGACAGACAATCGCAGCATGCCTGAGACAACAGTGGTAAAGGGGGTGGGGTGGTGGAGTTCCTGGTTTGTCGAGCAGGAGGCTCTGAGACGCCACAGCAGCCTCCCATGGAGCTGGGCGTGGGGAGGAAAGAGTGTGTGTCTGAGTGTGTGTAGGGGTCAATATGATGTGGTAGATAGAGGGGGGGACATGTCCTTGGCAGGCAGAATTACTCACATGTAACAATAATTTTAGGATTTTTTTTTTTTTTTTGGTCGGGTAACAACAATAAAATTGCAAAATCTTTAAAAAGTATATATATTCAGCTTTGTTTTTTTAAATATTATGCTTAAAAATGTCCATTTTGCTACATTTGTATTTTTAGCTATTTTTAATTTTAGTGTATTTTCATCCACTCTCACACAACTTTACATTTGTTTCTCTTAGTTTAGGATACAAAAGTGAGTCTGCACTTTTGCATTTTTTAGTTCCTATTTTTAAACAACTACTCAAAACTGAATCAACAAGAAAACAAATGCTTGTTTAATGAAGTTGCAAAGAGCAGGGGATTGATATTGTTTTTAACTCATCCCTGTTCCATTGCACGCTACAATCTGCTTATATCATCATCAAGCATCAATGAACCCCACAAAAATCTGTTGTTAGGGTACTCTTTGTCCCCCATTCCATCACCCCCACCCATGACCCTGTCAGAACCTGCTGGGCTCATGGTTCCCCCTCTCTCACGAGGGGTTCTCGCTGATTTCAGCCTCCACACTCGGGCCTGAAGTCCCGTTCTCAAACTCTGCCCGTTCCTGTGCAGAGTTGCAGAAATGTTTGCTGTTACTTAACATATCATCATGTTTTGTCTCTCATTTGTGCTCGGAGTTAATTATAAATGTGTCATCTGCCGGTTTGTGTCGTATGTGTGCGCTCTCATGTATATGGGTGTGTGTGAGACGCTCCTGCCTCAGTTGGTCAAAAACAATGGAATCTCTCTGATTACATCTCCCTGTACAGGCGGACAGGGTGTGCGTGTGTGTGTGTGTTTGTGTGTGTTTGCGTATGTGTGTAATGCCTCACAGGGGAGGAAGGGGTGGCAGTTGCAAAGGAGAGAAGAGGGGGAGGCAAAGTTTTGAACTCCCCTTCTTTCACTGTGTGGCGCGCGTTCTCGTTCCGTTCCTCCTGCTGCCATCTGACACCTCATTGGATAAATCCCTGGCTATATTTGTATCTGATTGGTCAGGGCGTGGTATATATACGCAGCGTGGGTCGGTTAAATCTGGCCACAACTTTAAAAACTTTCAAACAAGGTTGACAGGCAGAGACAGTGTGTCGGAGGGCCTGACTGACAGAGGGGAAACCACGCTCTGGACAAACCACTGCACCACACACTCCAAACAAGAACTGTTGTTTTTGAGGGAAAAAAGACCTTGGATGACAGAAGGAGGCAGAGTCACTCTGAAGATTTTTTTCCCTTTTTTTTTTCTTGCAGAAGGAATATTCTGCACCACTGCTTGTTTGTTTTCTTTCTTTGCACTTCTCTCCCTCCTCTCAGATCTCCATGCTTTGCTTTGGGATTTGTGCTCCAAATCCATCCAATTCTTCTTTTGATCCTTCACATTTTTGCCATCTGAACCGTTTTGAGTTACATTTTTGTTCCAGAGGTTTGCAACCAAACAAACTGAGACAGACGTTTGCAGAATTTGACTTGGACTAAGAATTAATTCCAATCCTGGTTCTGGAATGAATTTAGCAGAACCCAGCTTGAGCAGAGAGACTCTCCTGCATCCCAGCCGAGTGCCTCTCGGAGGCCCCTGGACGTCAGAGAGCCCAAGTCCTGCCTCTGACCCAGAAGTGGGTTTCGAGCAGAACCTCTCTGGAGACTGCAGTTCCACTGATGCTCTCGGAGCGGAGAACATGAGGAGAGCAGATCCGAGGATGGCTTCAGCAGCCAGCTCTGGGGGACAGAGTACGGATCTGATCCAGGGGGATGGCATGTCACTCGAACCGAGTGATGGAAAAAATGCGGGCGGTGAGCAGAGGATTCGCAGGCCTATGAATGCGTTTATGGTCTGGGCAAAAGATGAGAGGAAGCGGCTGGCGTTGCAGAACCCTGACCTGCACAACGCTGTGCTCAGCAAGATGCTCGGTAAGACAGACAAGCACCTGACAACAGAAAACTAACCCTACTAGGTTCAGTCGCCACATTAACTTACTAAAACACGCTGAACTTTGTCTGATTATTAGTCACGTTTTGTACTTTTTGTACAAATTTTTTATGATGTTTAAGCATATTAAGAGAATGAAAGTGCCATGCATTTTATAAGATAAGTTTTAACCACTTAGATGCAAAATATCTGCAACAAAATCTGATTGTCAGAAATAAAGTTAGGTTTTGGAGTAAATCTGCAAACAAATCCATTGTCAATTGTACATCTGTCATTCATCTTAGCGTGTGTCAAACTTGTAGAAATAAAAACAAGTCTGAGGCTTCAAGTCAGTTAGGATAATCTGATACCTGCTTATCTGTGTGTATAAAACAAAGGGATTGATGAGCTCAGATAATTTCTTTGAAATCTTTTTATTTCTAAACATGCCTGTATGTCTCACATCAACACAAAGAGCTTCTTAGTGCTGCCACACCGGACAGCTGGAGCTCATCTGCAGCTCGAGCTCTTCAGAACCATCCAAATTCAAACCAGAAGGTCTCTGGGAGATGGTTTGTTTTGCAGATCTCGAAGTTGCTGGCATTTCAAACCACAAGACAAACTGTGAATGTATGAACTTTATACAGAGAATAAATAATGCAAAAAAGGAGCCAAAACTTTTAAGTCTCTGTCTCTGAAATCTAAAAGCCCCAGTGGAGTTTGGTTTTGTATGTGAGATAAAGGAAGTTTAAGTCAAAACATCCTGTTTAATCTAATGCATTAAATACTTGTCAGTTGAACTGTCTGGCTAAACCTGTCTAAAGTTAACTTCTCTACCTCCTTCAGGTCAGTCGTGGAAGGCTTTGAGTGCCACGGACAAGCGACCGTTTGTGGAGGAAGCAGAGCGTCTCCGTGTCCAACACCTTCAAGACCATCCAAACTACAAATACAGGCCTCGCCGCAAGAAGACCACCAAAAAGCTGAAGAGGGTTGAGCCAGGGCTCCTGCTGCACACTTTAACTCAAGGAGGGGGCCAAGGCCTTGGCTTAGGACCTGGTGTCAGCCCCATCGGGGCAGAGGTTGTTTCTACAGGTTCTGCTTATGGGCATCCAAGCTCTCATCCCCATCATCACCACATCAACCTGCATCCATCTGTGGGACACTTCCGGGACCTCCAGGCTCCGGGACACCCAGAGCTGGAGAGCTATGGCCTGCCCACCCCAGAGATGTCCCCACTGGATGTTCTGGAGGATGGAGCAGGAGAGCCTGTGTTTTTTCCCCAACATGTTCAAGAAGAAGCAGCTATGGGAGGCTGGGGTGGGTACCACCATAACCCCCACCACCACCCTCATCATCACAACCAGCAGTACAGCCATCTCTACAGCAACCACAGTCACCACAATTCCATGCATGGGCAGGGTTGTGGAATGAGTCTTAGTAACGGTTTAAATCCTAGTCTGAGTTCAGGAAGAAGTTCCAAACTTGATTCTAGATTAAACTCTGTTGAATCAAACATGGCCTCCAGTATGAGCTCTGTTGCTCTGGTCATCCCCAAGTTAAATCTTACCCATTCCTCTGCCCATCAAGTTCCTGTTAAGAGTCCTGTGAAGCGTCAGCCTTCTCCTGACTCCTCTTTACCGATGTCCTATCCCCATGCCTCCATCAGTCTTCCTGAGCCAGCGAAATGCCTGCAAACAACCCTGAACACAGCCCCCGTTAACTTTTACAGTCCAATGTATGGGAGCAGCAACACAAATTCTTCTCAGTTCAATTCCTCACAGCTGGGGCAGCTTTCACCTCCACCTGAAGCGTCTCCTGCTTCCTGCTTGTCATCCTGTGTCCCATCGTCAACGTTTCTACATTCTGTGCAGTTGGACCACTCCAGCGTTGAGGCCACTGGCCACATGGGGTCTTCTGCCGAGTTTTGGTCTGAGGTGGACAGACATGAATTCAACCAGTATGTAAACGTAGGGAGGAACCAAGAGGAAGCCTACGGACCCCGTGGAGGTGGGTCAAAAGTCCAGAGCAGCTGTGCAGGCAGTGGCATAGGTAGTAATAGCATTGTCAGTAACATAATTAACAGGGATGTCAGTAGTATTACGAGTGGAGCTGGTGGTTGTGATAATGGGAGTAGCCCTCTCATATCTGCACTTTCTGATGCCAGCAGTGCAGTCTATTACAGTGCCTGTATAACTGGATGAGTGCATGACATCGTCTCCCACATAGTCTGTACATCTGACTACTTGATAATAAACTGGTGTGACATAACAAGAAGGAAAAAAATCTGTTTTGGTCTAGTTAATGTCAGTTCAGGTTTGTCTGTCTTAAGATCTCTCTTATGAGTAAAATTTGTAAAAGTTAACTTTTTGAAAAGGGAAGCACAAATATGAAAAAAAGTTGTTATTCTATGACATTTAAAAAAAAAAAAAAATTACTGTATTTTCCACACTACAGGGCACACCAGGTTTTAAGGCTCGCCGTCAATGATTGGTCTGTTTTCAAATTTGTGTCGTGAATAAGGTGCACCCAACTATAGGGCGTATTAAGCAAGATGAGAGTCAGAAATAGGTTTGTCAGTCAGACTTTATTAATTGCGTTCACAGTAATTCCAGAATTTATTTGTAACATGCTACACGTTAGCCATTTTAGTGCATTAATAGCTGCAACTCTCAACTTTTTTTGCAACAAGTAAAAAATCCAGGCTGATACAGCTAAAACAAATGTTACTGTGACTACACTAATTTCCACCTTGTTAGTAACACGTAAAAAAAACAGTCCAATACTGCTATATATTAGCCGTGTTAGCGTATAAATGATACTTGTAACTCCCGACCTTGTTTGCTACACGTAAAAAACCTGACTGATACAGTTAAAACAAACATTAGTGTGACTCCTGCCCTGGTTTGTAACATGTAAAGGAAAATTCTAACACGGCTACGCATCAGCCAGGTCAGCGTGTTCACAATAACATTCAACCCGGTTAACAGCAGCACAACCAGACTTAATCCTTATATAAAGCACTCCAAATTCTAAGGCGCACCGTCTTCTTTTTTTAAAAAATTAAGGCCTTCAAGTGCCCTTTAAAGTGTGGAAAATAGGGTAATAAAATGACAGACTCAAAACAAAAACAGAATTGTTATTCATGGTGAAAAATTTGTGTTATAAAACAATTTTTGATGGCAAAGTTTTGCTACCTTGTTAACATTTAGCTGGTTAGGAGAAATACTTTGCACAAAAGTCTTTACAATTTGTCTTTTTAAACCGTTATGAGCCCTTTAAAAAGTTACATGTTTTTCTAAGAGGTTTCACTTGTGTGTTTTTAACAGAAGCAGCTTGATATCAACCTTTTGAAAACTTATTCGTGCAAACATACAACTGTCATTTACTTGTTGAACTGAGACCATCATTTGCTGGGACCGTAGCTTGGAAAAGCGAACGTGAAAAACAGTAATAAAATGCACAGAGAAATATTAGCTCGCTTTTTTTTATGGGCTACACTCAGATCTTTTTCTTTTTTTATATAATCCGCTCATGTTTTTTTGTGGCTATAGCAGTGGTGTACAATGGCAGGAATTTCAGCATTTATATATATATATATATATATATATAAGTCTTTATTATAGTAGTATTTTTTTTTCATTTTTTACTTAGGCCAATCTTGGTGATATGAAGTCCATGTGAGACAACAAGACATCTAAAATGAAAAAAAAAAAAAAAAAAAAAAAAATCAAAGTTTTTGTTTGGATAAGTACAGTTTCCTATTTCAGACTCCAGAATGTATTTGTGGTTTACCAATTGGAATTAGATTATACTGTTTACATTTTATGACATACAATGGACTCTAAAAAAATGACGAGGAATAAATCATTTCTTTATTTGCACTGTGTGTACACTGTCAGGAAACACGTATTATAATCTCTTTCATTACCAGCTGTATTGTTTTTGACATATCATAGGGGCAGACTGATCGCTGCAAAATTTTGTTTAGATGAATCCTTCTCTGGAACATGAAACACAAACCGTGAAATAAGAGGGAGAAGGCCCTCAGATGGAGAGACTGATCCAGCCTCTGCATGTTTCTGAAGTGTTGCCGGGAAAGCCCTGGCCACTAACCCAGAACAGACCACTGATGTCTCCCACAAACTATTGGGATGTTTTACAAGCCGGGCTGGGTTTTCTTTAACAGTGATACATGCCGTTGCATCTGTAGCTCATTTCATGGCAGGGCATCATTCCAAAATCATTCACAAAAGGGCACTAGTTAAAACTTGTTTTGGTCTCTGACCAACAAAGCCATTTAGAGATAATTTTTTATCACCACAGAGCATTTTTGGTCTAACAAACATATCACTTGTTCAAACTAAATGTAATTTTACTAATTTAAAGGCTTTGCTCTACATACAACAGAAGCTCAGGTTTTCCTTCTGGACCACGTTCAGTGTTCCAGACCATGAAAATGGCCAAACTGTTTGCCAAACTTTCAATGAAACGTCTGTCAACCAGTTATTGATGAGCAGACTGACACTCTTACTTGTTTATTGATTTAAGTAAAATATGATTCAATGTAGCCTATTATTGTAAATATAGATATATATTTCTAGGCAGAGAAATTTAGACTATGAAATGTTCTCTTTGCACTGGGTTTGAAGTATTAACCAAAAGAAAGAATACTACTTATTGAAAATCATTATCATTAGAAATATGTTTTTTAATGTACAGAATGGACTGTTCTGTTTTCTTTGTCTTAAGTTTCTTCGTGTTTTATTTACCAGTTTCTGTGAGAGCAAGGTAAATATTTTGTTCTTATACTTTGGCTGTAATCACAGTTCTGGACCTCAAAGCCAGTAAAAGTGTTGTTTATCTTAAAGACTCACTCTGATGAAAACCACGTTTTGGGTGTTTTAAACATGTTCTTGTGGCATTTGTATAATTTCAATAAAGAAAATTAAGCTCAAATTGCATTTCTAAGTTGTTCAGCGCTAATTTCTAATGAATTACTGCTGCTCTGCAGTAACTGTGTTCCAGAAAACGACACAGGATTAATCATAGTTTAAAGACCACTGAGAATGCTATTACAATCGATCAAAAGATGATCGGAGTGGGACTTTAGGAATAGGACTCAAAGGAATGCCACCCCAACCCCCCCTCACTAGCATCATGTTTGCCTGTCATGTTGATGTACTTACTTTCTTTTAATGCATGTGTAAGCAGATGTATGGAGCTTGTAGCATTTTGTCTCTTTGTGGATGAACTATTTTAGCTGAAAACTGTAAAAGTCTTTTAATAAGTTATGGTCAACACATTTTGAAACCGTAAGATTAAACAAAAACTATTTGAAGGAATAAAACTGAAAATCACAGCAGCAAATTCCCTTTGTGTCATTTTTATTTTCTCACAAAAACATTTTTTTTTTTTGTCAATTCATCAGGGCTTGGTACAACATAAATTTTATATTTTTGCTATATTTGTGTGGGCCTTTCAACACAAAATATTTACACAGACTTACATATTCATTCCCAATGCAGACATCGTAATTGTTTGAACCATTTTGGTGTTTTTTTTCTGATAGCCAGAAGGTGTACTTCATCCTGTATTTATGTTGTGGACATTAAAAGAAGAACAGTGAGGTTTCCTTCAAACATTGTTCTTGCGTCTGTTTCACATTCAACAACAGAGCAGCTGTTTTTTTTTGCCTTCACAGCATGATACTGTTTTCCAAAATTAAATACCTAGCGTTTTCAGATTTACTAATTAATTCATTGCTTATAAAAAGAGCAACTGTAGAACGTTTTTTTTTTTCAGATTGAAAGCAACTTAATTGGAACAGAATACAAAAACTTGTGGAGCATCTGACATTCTTTACAGTTTACACCCAACATTTTACCCCCAATTATAATTTATAGTGAGACACAAGGACTTCAGAGACTTAGGCGTTTTTTTTTTTTTGGTTTTTTTTTGGGTCGAGCAATAACTCCAGGGCTTTTGGTAATAATTATCTGGCGAGGAGAAAAACACCCAGGATTTTGGGATTAAATCAAAGGACATTTTCTCAGCGGTCATACAAGGACAATTTAAAGTGGGGATTTCCCAAGATGGGTTCCTTTGATATTTTTCAATGTTTTCTGACAGGAATCATGCACAGACAGAACATTTTTTGTGTGGTGTTTGTGGCCTTGCTGTATATTTGTTTTAACAATTGTTTTTATTTCAATTTTATAAAATAAATGTTTTTATTAAATTATATTTATCTTCTGAGTCTCAAACATTTTTGTCATTCAACTAAATTCCAGAAATAACTTGCTTCGGCAATATTTTAGTGTAGGGACAGATTTGTTTCAGTTTTTACAGAATAATATATTTGATGAGGTTTGATGTTAGCAAACACTTTCATTGCCACTTGTTTCTGTAAGTTTGGGTCAAATGCTCAGTCTGGGTCTTTAGAATATTAGGTAGTCAGTGGGAATTATTTCTGATATTTCAAAATGAAATATGACATCCCAGCAGCCACCAGTTTTCAGCAAAGGTCATTTAAGATAATTCAAACTCAATGAAACAAACAGCCATTAATATGGGCTCCAATATTCTGTTTTTAGTCAGAATAAGCTCATAATCCAGTCATTCATCACTGAAGGAAACAGCAGCAACAGGTTGGGGCTCTGGGAGCCTGAAAGGCAGGACAAACACAGAAGCCTCGGCTGGTCTTCACAAAAGGCTGACGCAAAATCCTGATTTATCTAGATAAAGCACGCCTGTAATCCAACAATCCTTAAAGTCTTCTGTCAGCAGATTCTGTCACCAGACATAGCAAAGGAGCAGGCAGGGTCAGACTAGAATCTGGAAATGTAACACACAGACGGCTACTACACCAGGTAGGCTTGGCTGGAGAGTAATTGAGAAAACAATACTGGGATTACATTGCTTGATTTTCTGTTTATTAAAATTTGAAACCTATTTTAAGTATGGTTCAGGTAGTTTTATTTAATGGTAAACAGCCCGATGACACAAAACAAAGTCAGATTTTTCCTAAAACAGTTTTGATAAAGTTAGGTCTTGTTCAAAATCCTAATAAGTGTTGTAGTTACACTCAATGTAATCACAATGAGGATTTTGAACCTTCAAAACTTAGAACTAGTATTAAGTTTGATTATCATTTCCTGATTCAGCTCATCATTGCTTTTAATTTGTTCTTCTGTATGCAATTCTTCCACATACATAATCCCGAGCTGTCTTTTATGGCCCTTTTTTTGGGGTTTTCATCTTTCTTTTCCAGCAGAACACATGTTCTGGCCAATGTTGGCTAGATATTTAATCATTTAACAGCAGAACTTTAGCTCCCGTGTTGACAGTATTTTGACTACCACAGTCGATGTAATCCCAGCAGATTCTGAAGCAGAAAAAGAAGCTTTTTGCTGACATGCAACATTGCACTGTAGGGCAGTGTTTACACAATCAACGTAAATCAGGTGATTCTGTTGCAGAGAAACAGAATCAGGCTTTGTACTGTTATGCAACGCTTTCCTTTAGAAAGTGCAAAGCCAATAGGAAAAGCTGCTCTCAGTCATGTAGGAATCAGCTGATTCATGTTGATTTCGCACACGATTAATGAGTTGCCGCATGTCAAAGAGCATGTGGTATTCTGTTGTCGCCGGTAACATCTCTGGTGTTAAAGGGCTAATTTTAAAACGAATGTTGCATGATGAGTGTTTGCTCATTGGCGGGATATCAATAGATGTTGGCTTGTGATTAAAAAAAAAGTCTAAAGACTGACTAATCAATCATCAACCTGTTTTTCTTTTTTTTTTTTTTTAATTCATGAGGAATTTTACTGTCTGTGAGTCCCAGATGGTCTGTCAGCCACTAAGTACTAGTCAGGCTAAACCCTGAGCTGCTACATCGGGCATGCTCTAGGGGGTATGGCTGTGAGCGGCCTTGTTAAAAGATGTATCGATTTTGTAGATCAGGGGTGAGCTTGCTCAGGTTATCACAAAAGATTTGTTCATCCATGGATTTTTCACAGTTTTTAAACAGGAATTACGAGTTTTTGTTGTAACAGCTTGTTGATTTTGTACTTTGATGACTACAAAAAGATATGCTTTTTTGCTGTCTGTGACACCTGAACCCCACATTGCCTCTGAGAGGAGGTGGGTGCCAGTGTTCGGCAGCGGAGCCACTATCGTTGTGTTAATGGGTGAATGGAACTGTGACTGTAAATTGCTTTGGGCTTTCGAGGAAGGTAGAAAAGTGCTATACAAGTGTATCCCATTTACCATTTACTATTTAGCATTGTGACAAAGAAAGACTGTTGTTTGATATTTTTAATGGTTTACTATCCATTATTTTTCTTTCTAGTTTATATAATTCACAATAATTATCTAAACCAGTTCAAAATCTGTCTTTCATAATAAGTCTGTGTGTTTAAGCACTTTAAAATGAGAATACTTTTTAAAAAACATTTTTAAATGCAAATTTACATAAATAGGTAGATCTTTCAGGGATGGTTGTCTTAAAAGTAGCTCGCATGCCAAAAAAGTTTGGGTACCCCTGATATAGACGATATAGACTGGTATAGACCACACAAGCCGCAGGAATGACAGGGATATGTCCATTCAAAAAACTGATCATTAACTATCACCATGACGATCTGGCTGCAGATGACAAGATGGCGCCCAGACATTAGCGAAAGTCAGAAACCAGAAGGTTATGATTTCCTCCCCTCTTTTGGTTGTAAAATACTCTTTTGTTGTTCTTTTTTTTAATAAATAATTTAATAAATAATTTAACTGGCAACCCTTACGGAGATCTCTGTTAAAACCGACTATGCTCTTTGACATAACTCCTTATGCGATCAACGTTAATCAGTTGATCCACAGAGAAAAGCGGTTTTGCGTCGGTAAGCAACACTTTAAAGCGACTTTTCGCCAATAATTCTACCCATTGCTAATATAAAGTGTTGCATACCGATTCAAAACCACTTTTCTCTGTGACAGAATAAGCAGATTCACAATGATCACGTTAAGAGTTGAATACTTACGGTAGTCAAAGAAATGCAAACACTGGAGCTGAAGCTTTTATGTAAAAGAGTTAACAGTTTTACAAATCTAAATACTTTAGTTAATATCGTTTTTAAAAGGAATAAAATGATTACCATTTTTTTCCATTTAAAGATAATGTTTGTGGTATGGAGTAAGTGAAGGTTTTCCCAAACTAAGTCAAGCACTTGAAGACCTTTGTGTGTCAGTAAAAATCCAACTGTATGCATGTTGCTGAAGTCATTGAGAGGAATGCTTGTAACAAGAAGGAAACCCCTGTGGAAGACTGGGATGTTCGGAAAGGGTGTGTGTGCCTTTGTATGTGTGGAAAGTGAGAGAGGAAGAGGTGTGTATTTTTGTGAGAACACCTCACCCAGCTGCCTGTGCCCTGACTGGAAAAGATAACATGAAGCTGGATTCCCCTTCTCTCAGGTGGAAATGAACACATGTAACACACTGCAGAGTGTACATGGAATACCTCTGCAAGCATCAGCAAACGACATTTACTGTGAGGCCAAGTGGACCCATGATTCAAGTCCTCGCAAAACTATTCATACCCCTTGAACTTCTCCACATTTCTCACATTATGACCACAAACATAAATATATTTTATTGTAATTTGTGAAAGACCAACACAAAGAGGCACACACTTCTGAAGTGGAAAAAAATTATACAAGAGTTCAATTTTTTTTACAAATAAAAAACAACTCTGAGTGCATCCAATTGTCTTCAGAAGTTGCTTGATGATTGGTGACTGATCAAATGTTGACTTCATGACTTAATAGAGTCCATC
>BSAI01000015.1:25953772-25991463 GCA_036245035.1 Adrianichthys oophorus
CTGAAATACTCAAACCAGCCAGTCTGACACCTCCAACCAACCATACCACATTCAACGTCACTTCAATTACCTTTCTTCCCCATTCTGATGCTCGCTTTGAACTGCAGCAGATCACCTTGACCATGTCCAGCTGCATAAATGCATTAAGTTGTTGCCATCTAATTGACTGGTTAGAAATATGTGGTAATAAACAGTTGGACAGGTCTGCTTAGTTAAATGGCTGGTGAGTGTATGTTCTCAGCATAGGCATTACCTGAACATGCTTCAGTCCCATTCCGAAGTTTCCCTGGTCTGCTGCATCTCACATGTTCATGTTCTCTTCTTGCCTTCACAATGCCAGCCAGTTTCTGAATTGATTGATTAATCTTGAGTTTTTTCCTTAGACAAAGATGCACTGGGTGGCCAATTAATTCAAAAAGGAGCATATTGACCAATGAAATTCCAAAAAATAGCAATTAGGCAGGACAAAATGAAGTTTGAAGCCATGTAGAGTCCACCTCAGGAACCACCAATCTGACAATCAAGAAACCACATCCCTAATTATGGACAAATAACAGTTCTAACAAAATCAAAATGACTAAATAAAAAAGCAACTTTCACCCTACATACTTGTCATGAATAAAATTAATACAGCAATAAATGTAAATAAGATTTGCCACCAGGCTGAATTTGTTCATGAATATGTTCATTTTTTTATGGGAAATCAAGATGGATGGATGGATGGATGGATGGATGGATGAAAAAAAGCCTCCAGAGGTCTTCTGAGGATTACAGTATTTAGTACTTTCTTGTTTATATTAAGTGCATTACAGAAGTTGGAGGCTTGATGTTTACCTGAGTGTCTCTGACTCGTTTTGTCTGTTTTTGGAGCAATCAAAGAGTACCAACCAAATTTTGACTAGTTTGCTGTTAATTTCTGTCAGAGGCGCCTGCAGGCAGGAACCAAAGCAGCATTTGCTAAACTAAAGAGAAGAATGAATAGAACCATACACATCCCCCTTTCTGTGCTCCTCTTGAAAAACTGCAGTAAAACATAATTGTGTCATCCAGTATCTAGCTACACAATGGTCTAACTTTAGATCAGGCATACCTGAAAACACTTTTGATCCAGACTTACCCGTGTTTTAACCAACCTGATTCACTTCTCTAGTCCAGTTTAGCTATTTTTTTGTAAGCGTCATAGTTAAAAACAAGCCATTACAAACACCTTCAAAGACGTTGTCTTGGTATTTAACATTCTCCACACTGATTTGTCTTTAATTTTTAGCCAGATTTCTGTGTCTGGTGGTTAAGAGGCCTCTGAATGGATTCATTTTGCACCAGTCAATGGGCTTTTTTCCAATTACCGACTTAGCCTCCAATAAAACTGAAATGCTATTTTGGTTTGTCTGGTTATATAGCCGTACAGTTTGTAGCACTCACTGTTGCTTCACTTTGTGTTGTCCCCTGTTCTCTGCTCCCTTGTTAAAATTTAAAATAGAAATGACTCATCAAAAAAACGTTGAAAGCTTTGGAGAACAACTCAGAGCTCTACATGAGCGTAATATAGATTGTATCTTTGAGTTGTTAAGATTGCATTTATCTTATTTACAGAAATTGAATGGAGAGGTAATTGCTGTGCTTCCTTTTTGCACATCAAACTGCAAGCTTGTGCTTTCTTTGCTGATTTAAAAAAATTTTTTTTTTTTGCTTGTAAAGTCTTGGGGAGGAGGTAGTGAAAGAGAGAAACTATTTATGTTGAAAAAAAAAAAATTCCCTAATTCTACCAATTGCTTTTTCTTTTCTGTTTATATATATATATATATATATATTTATATATTTTACAATAAATGCTTTTAACAGAATCATGAATTTGCTGAGGTACTAAGACCGTTTATTTTTATCCAAACCAGTTTGTCCATCCCACAAAACAACCTGTGATGATTTCAGCTCCAAGGAAGAGTCTGTTCTGTTGGTATATGGTAAGTGTTCGGGGTTCACTTCCAGTCCCATCTAATGTGTGACCACAAAGAACCAAGATTCATTGCTAAATAAAATGCAGTCAAATATAATGGGCAACTTAGGGGCCTCCAGACATCTGGAAAGGTGCAGTAAAGAAGAGTTTTATGGTGCTGTGTTCATCAGGAATGCAATTTGCGAGACAAATTGGTGTCCGCTGCCTTTTTTTCGATGTGTTTCATATTCGCTGCTCGACGCTTGTCCAAAAATCTTTCTCAAACTTGATGCTGCGTCTGAATGATGGCCACTTTCAGCGGTACTTCCACCTCTCTATGATCCAGTTTAATTACTTCCTGTTTCCCTTTTGTTGTGCCGCCCAAAACAAGCTGCTGTCAGACCACCACACCGCCCCCGTCATTCAAAATGCGTCACTGGACCTCTGATTGTGTCTGACAATTTTAGATGAAAAAATGCAGCTTTTCAACATAAAAAAGGCCAGAAAACACATTTTTTCTTCATTTTTATTTCCTAAAATGCTTTAATTTGTAAAAGAGTTAACTCAAATATTCCATAAATGTCATATGTGTGTACAAAACACATCAACAGTAAGATAAGCAGAACTCTAAAGAACTGTAAAGAATTTTGTGTCTGCAGTTTTACTTCAAGAAAACAAAGATGCTGATATACAGCCATTAGAAACAAACTTTGTGTTTCTGCACTTCAAACACAGCTTTGTTTGATGAGCTGCATTGTGAAAACATAAAACATAACAGATTAATTGTAAGATTATTTGAAAGTAAACTGAAGAATATTTACAAAGGAGGTCTCACATAATGATTAAATAAAATAAAGAATGCAAACAAGACACCTGCAGTAAAAAAATTTTAAAAAGCATTTTTCCACATGCATAGAGAAAAGCTGTGCAGCAGTCACAGTTAGACAGAGCGAGGGATTTTCCTGTCTCCTGCTCTCCGACTGGTGTTTTATTGGACATGTGGTTAGCATGTCAGATTGGTCACCATAGCTACACACTGACAAACTATCAGAGTGTTGAGTGTTGTGTGTGTCTGTGTGTAGCTTCGGTCATCCATGTGTTTGCCATTTCATCGAATGATGTGAGCTGACAACGGGTTTACACTGTAAACGTGGTTGTTTATGAGTGTGTGAAATTTGTTTGCTTATGCTGTGCTGTAACATGCTCACAAAAAAGGCTGTGTATACGTTACTTGTGCTTTTGCTTCTCATTTCATTCTGTGCAGCCTGGCATGTGAAAATGTGTACTCTTTGATATTCCATAGGCAATTAGCATGAAACTCTGATGTTTTGGACATTAAAAAGTCATTTATGACACAAATTCTCAAGGCCTGACTTTGATATATGTTTCTGTTCTGTATCTATTAGTCCCAATGGAGCCTCCGCTCTTCTCATCTAATGTCTCTGGCTTGTTTATAGTTTTGATGCATATTGATTAATGATACCAGATTTTTTTGTATAATGATGTACATCTGGATATTTTGCCTACTTTTTTCCAAATTAGGGTGAATAAAAAAATAAAAGGTACATTCAACAGAAGCAGGGACAGGCTCCAGCAGCCCCACAACTTTGAAAGGTATTCAGCGGTTTCAGAAGGCGGATAGATTAATGAATAAGGTCAAATAAACATTTTCAACAAAGTCAACTTCTCTGTCTTATGAGGACGTGGCTCCACACAAGATTGGTCTATCAGTTCACTCCCCCCATTTTGCTTGCAAAAAACCCTTACTGACATTTCATTCTAACTATTGCACACACAGTGCATCTTGTATGTTTGTTGTTTCAAAATTGTAAGGTTTGTCATTCATTAATTTAAAAAACAAAAACATTTTTCTGCAAAGACCGTCTGTGTTGAACGAGCGCAAACATGATCAACTTCAGTTTCGAAGTTTCAAAGTAAAGCACACAGTAATTAAAAAAAGGAGACAATGTGACCCATTTTTAGTTTAAACACGTCTTAAAATCTGGTGCAAAGGCCACATTACAAAGCTTGACCGTTTGGTTTGGTACAAACACAAATCACACTTGGATAAATGTACAATAGTCCCTCGTTTTTTCGAAGAGGTTACATTCTAAAAATAACTTGTGATAGGTGAAATCCATGAAGTAGGATCACAGATGTTTTAAAGCTGTAAATTCCCTCACTACAAACTTTATACACTTTTCTGAGACAGACATAAAAATGTAACACTTTTCTCTCTTATTAAAACTCCTAAAGTTCAAACCTTTGTAGATAAATATGTCCAGTATTATAGAATAAAAACAAAGATGTGCTCAAAGGAAAGCTGTATGCACTCTGTAATGGATACACGACACAGAGAAGCTTGATTGACAAAGTCAGTAGCCAATCAGGACAGAGAACACTGCGCTGGGAAAAAAAAAGCATGAAAAATTACATTGAAAAAAATTTGTGAAACAGTAAGATCACAAGTGGTACCCACGCACAGGGAGAGCATGCAAACACCACATAGAAAGTTCCCTGCTGGGTTTGAACCAGTGCTGTCTTGGTGTGAGGCAAAAGCATTAACCACTGTGCCACCATGCTAGAAGAAGCACTGATGAGATTGCACAAACTTTTTTTGTCTTGTTTTTAATGAGAAACAAGGAAAATGAAAGCCAAACAGGTATAGATTATTATCTTTTGTGTGTATGCAAACTTGTTATTACATGATAAAGTGTGGGCAAACCTTGTTGCAGGGTAAAGCAAACAAAAAAATGGCTACGTCTCAATAAGAAAAAATGAATAAGTCAATTACATCTAAAACAAAGAAACAGAAAAGATTTCAAATATTCTGACTTTAACTTACTTCACTGTTTAGCAGCAGTGTTCATGACCCTATTTTTTATAGGCAAGCATGTTGGAAAACAATAAAAACGATTTTACATTCTGATCTGCTTGAAAGAAGATTTGTATTAAAACATGCATTCAAACATAAAGCAAAATAAGTTCAAATGTATTCTGGATTTTTGTATCTGCATATTATTGAAGTGTTTAACACACACATAAACCACATGATGTAATGGTTAGGAGGAGGGGGTGGTGAGTCTTTTTCCCTTTTTGCCGCAGGATGTTAGGCTCTGTCTTCTGTACCCCCACCGATTCCTGTTTCCTGTCTCTGCAGGAAGTAGCTCTGTGTTCACTTCCTGTGAAAAGAGCAGTAAAGGACAGGAACTAAGTGGACATTTGTTGCATTAATTAGCAACAAATGATCATAAAACGCACAAAGAATTGCATTTTATGATCCAATTTAAAGTGAAAACATGTTTGTTGCAGTACAGCATTGGGCAGCAGGTTTAGTTGTTGCAGATTTTACCTGGTTTTAGTTATGACTATGCTATGTTGCCAATGAATAACATTACAACTTTGATTTATCAGGATGTTTAAAAAGTGCATTATTAGCTGTGAAGGATGAAAAAGAGTTTTATCTACCGAAGCACATGTATTAGCATGCACCAGTGTGTGTAGTTTATTTTACCCAAACAAAATTTGGGTAAAATAAATTCATGAAAATAAATTAATAATTTAATTTGCACTGGATTCAGTCTCTTCTCCCCCACCCCCACCCCCCAAAAAACAAAAAAAAACAAAAAAAACAAAAACCAGGGTATTTATACAATGGAGCGGTGGATGCAGTTTTTTTTTCCAAAAAGTAAAGAAAATGTAATTGTTCTGTGCCTTTGTTCTCCCATCAAGTGGAGATTAAGTGAACTTTCTTTTATCGCAGTGCTAAGTTTATTATAGACCAACAATTTACAAAAATGACAAAAAAAAAGTATATTTGTTGAGGCATAACAGAAGTTAGGGATGAAAAGCACTGGGCAGATAGAAGACTAAATTGTCAGCTTTAAAAAAATCAATCTTACTGTGCGTGTTTCTAACCGCAGGTTTTGTCCATCTCTTTTGTTCATAGTTTTCATTTAACATCGCTATTTTTGACCTAAAGGTCAGTTTTCCACCACAGCTGCCAAACGGCATCTTAAGGTTGGTTGAAATTGCTGTGCTTTTTTTTTTTTTAAGAATGTTTTTTTTTTTGAGCTATGGAACACAATTTGAATACAGACTATTTTTTTTCTAAAATAAACAATCTATTCATCTAGAGTGCAGGCCACAACTTACCTGAAACTGGTGTTTGGTTACTAACTAGCATAAGCAGTTGACATCAAACTTTGCCTTTTATCTTTTATCTTTTATCTGTGCCGTGAATGTTACAGCCTCATTGACCCTTTAAATTCTAAACCAGGGGTGTCAAACATACAGTACGCGGGCCGTATCTGGCCCGTCAGATGCCTTATTCCGGCCCAGTCATGAAGAGAAAAAAACATGTTGAGAAAAAAAAAGCCAATTTCTAGCCCATTCCTGTGGCGAGTTATGGCTCTTTAAAGAAATGACCGAAACTCGCAATTCCGCCACATGAACAGCAGATGTTTGCAAGCGCGTGCCACGTCTGGATGAGATGCAGTTTGGTTTCCCAAGGCTCATGCTGTTAAGTTGCTATAAAAATGGTCAGGTGTGACACCACAATTACCAAAATGTTGTTGTCAAAAAGAAGAGGCTGACGTGGAGTGCTGAACTTTCCAGGAAAAATGGACAGTTTAATTCATTCATGGAGCTGAGTGCAAAACTCGCGTGCTTGGTATGTAATGAACAGGTCGCAGAGCTCAAAGAATATAATATTCAGCGCCACCATTAGACTCACCATAAAGAAAAGTTTTACCATTTGTAGGGGCAGTTAAGAAAAGAGAAGGTTAACCAACTATTAGCTGGACTGAAAAAAAAAACCCACAGCAGTCGGCATTCACTGCAGCCATGAAATCAGTGATGGAGCAGTGAAATCTTTCTACCTTTTTTGCTAAGAAGTTGGTGTAAACATCTAAACTATTTGCAGGTGGTGAACTTGTGAAAAAAAAATACATGCTGAAGGCTGTGGTTGACCTTTGCCAACAGAAGTGTGTCAAGGATTAGGACTGCAAATCTAAGATCTCTCAGGAGACTTGAGCAGCCAAATGAAGGACAGAATCCAGTCATTTATTGATGAAAGCACCAACATCACAGATATTACACAACTGTGTATATTTATTAGAGGTGTGGAAGAGCCCATCACTGCAGAGTTTCTATCGGGTTAGATTACTGGTCCGGCCCACTTGAGATCAGGCGGGTTGTACTTTTGTAAGCTTCTGTTTTCTAAACAGTGTGAAGGGTTCTTTACCAGGTAAGTGTGTCTAAGATGTAGCTTTGAACATAGACATGGCTGTTTTCAAAGAATTGAATTGTTCTGGAGCAGTGCTTAGTGCTCTTGCCTTGCAGTGAGCAGGCCCTGGTTCAAATCCCAGCTGGGATCTTTCTGTGTGGTTTGTGCACCTTCTCCTTGTGGATGTGTGGGTTATCCCCAAGCACTCTGGCTTCCTTCCACTTTCCAAAAGCATGTTTCATAGGTTTATTGGTTTCTCTAAACCACCCCTAGGTGTGCATGTGGGAGTGATTGTGTGCCCTGCAACAGACGGGTGACCTGTCCAGGTTTTACTTCGCCTTTGCCCACCAGTGGCCGGGACAAGCTCCACCTACTCTGTGACCCCAAAGGGGATATAGCAGGTAAAGAAGATGGATGGATGAATAGTTCTGCTGGTTCTCTAAAAAGATTGCAAGATCTCAAAACTGCAAGTTTCTTCTCTTTGTTTTCCACTTTTAGAGTGGTTACTAAAATGCTTTTTAAACAAAACCATCCGAAACAGACTGGGCTTTAGCTGTTCTGCAGCAGAGTTGGATATGAGGCACTATTACATAATAAACTAATGCTAATCACATGGGGGAAAACTATCAATATTTATTGCAAAAAGAACCTGGTTTTTACGTTCTTTTCTATTTTTCTTTTTCTATCCTATTTAGTTTTTTTTTTTATTGACTACCTGAAGGGAGATTATTGTAATCGATTAATAAAGTAAGGATCAAATATTAACGGTCTATTTACCTTGACACGACAAACATTTTTTTAAGGCTTTAAAAGAGCTTAATTGCGAATTGGTCTGTTCAAAAAATTATTTAAATGTTTCCCATATAGCATCAAGCTCATGTTTATGATTTTTTAACCCCTGAATTCTTCAATAAACCGAAAACCTTTTCTTTGTTCTTCATCATCTTTCTCTGCTGTTTGACGTCTTCTGACCTCTCTTCACTGAGAGCTAAGATGTGAGTGTTAAACCTCTGAGGTCAGAGGGTTTGGTGGCCTTTGCTTTGTGGGTTCAGGTCCCGGGTAATCTCAGCCACTGCACTGATGGTGGAACTCATTTATCAGCATGCAAGCAGTCAGGGCAGCCGATCCCCAAGCCAGATCCTGAGTCAGCAGGAATCCAGGGAAAATGGATCTTGCATTTGATTCATTTTTTCTGAAATTGTTTGTTTTTATCATTCTGGTCGTTTCATCTATTTTTGAACCCATTATTTAGTTTCTGCTCACAGAATAAGGTAGGTTAAACAAGGCAGGGGAATAGAAATTGATAGTTAGATGGTACCCTTTTAAAGGAGGCATAGTGTCTACCACTGTAAATGGACTGTGGATGCAACAAAGACATCTCAAAATGGTTAATGCTGCTTTGGAAATAACAAAAATCTCATCGAACAGTGGCAATGCACACTGAATGCAAGAGATTGTAAAAATAAATTACAACGTAGAGATTTATGTTTTAATAAAATGAGAAAAACAAACAGCAAGACAGTGAAATAAGCACCAGTTCAGTCCGGTTTATTTATACAGTGCCTACTCACAACTTACATCATCTCAACGATCCATGCAGGGAAAGCAAACAAAAGACATTTTCCAAAACAAAGCAAAAATTCAGTTCCACAATATTTTATAATCCAATCACTTCTAGTTCAGCTAAGGTCAATGCTTTAAATCAGGGATATGCAGACACTGCAGACCTCGAGGCCTGGAGTTACCTATTCCTGTTTTAAATTCATAAAAAAGGTTCAGAGATGATTTTTTTCAATTCAATTTGCTGTAAGCATTTGTTTCTACATCTAACAGAAATATTTCATGGTTGCTAAATTTATATTTGTAGAGGGGTGTAATATTGGATGAAGTGCTGCAGTGGGTAGATGCCCGTGTAAGCTCCTATTTACTCAAATTGGGCTTCTGTTTGGCTCAGTTTGGCAACACTGCAGACAGATAGACTCTGCACTTGCATGGACTCATACATTCAAGAATCTGAGCACAAGCGTCCTCAGACTTTTAAATTGGGCTCAAGAACAAGTGAGTGGGTGACAGGTTAAAGTAGGAGAGCACTCCTTCAGATGGCTTCATCCAGTCATGATGCTTTACCTCAGTGCAATCATAATCCAAACTTCCTCTGCTTCATTTGGGTTGTATAACAAGGATGCATGTTTGTTTAAGGTCGTGATCTCTACTGCGATTTCCGTTTAAAAGGTAGACAGGAATAATAAAAAGAAACATACAACAAAAAGAGAAATTCAAAAAAGTGAGAAAACAAGACCAACAAGAAAACAGTTCATTCCAAGTGAAAAACGATATTTTCAGGAACTGTGGTTCCGTGGGTCCCCTTTTAACCCATAACAAAAGTAGCCATGCTATTTGGGGATTACTGTCTCCACAACTTTATAATTCAGTCTATTTATCTTTTCTGCGCCCCTGGTTTTCCTAAACCTACACGCATGTGTAAACATAGCTTTATGAGAGCAGTGTTGATGTGGAAATCTTCTAAAATCAAATACAATTTCAGCCCATTTTTATACATTTGTCTGTTGTTGGTTTTGTCCCGGGCATTTATCACTATAACAGGCGCTGACGCCATGTGGGAGTGTGTGTTTGTGTGTGTGTGCCAGGATGACCAAGCATGAGACTGTAGAAGGCTCTGCATGTCGCTGGCAGAGGAAAAAAAGAGTGTGAGAATAAGAAACCAGGGTGGAGGAGTTAAACCTGACGGAGAAATGCCAGAAACAAAGGGAACTTAAAAAAGGGCAAAAATAAGCCTACCTAATAAAATAATTGTTAATATGAAAACTTGCATTAAAGTTTTTCCAAAATTTGCTAGAATTATTTGCTCCAGTTCTTTAGAAATGTCATGTTTGGTCCACAGAGCTGTAACTTCTTATAAATAGGTCCTGCCATCTGTCAATATTGCTACACCATGTCAGGTGATTTAAGTCTTTTTGTCTGTTAAAATAACATAAATCCTTTTTTTTCTGTTTTTACTCCGAATTTAGAGAACCATTCACAACAACCTGTAACAAAAAAGTTCTACGTGTTAAAGCTTTAGTAGGCCAAGGCCTTTTTTGACATTTTTTTTGTCAACTTTAAAATATTCTTTATAATTTATCTTAAAAACTGTTTTATGGAGAGACTTAATTTCAATGTTTTGTAGAATAGCTTCTTTTGTCTACACATAAATCTTGGATTGTACTACACAAAAATTCCACAACGAACTGTCAAACTGTCAAATAATCTCGCTTCTGATCAGTGACCAGTCAGTGATCTGGTCAGTTTTGTCATTTTTTACTGCAAAAAATGGAATACAACAAAGGCCAAATATGAAAGGACAATATAAGATGTATAAATAGGCAAACAAAGCAAAGATGAAGACAAAACAAATGTGAACATTGTCTAAAAATCCAGGCGAAGCTCCACTCAAAATTCCAAGGATTTATTCCAAGGGTTATCCCAATCATGTGTCATAACTCTTGTTATGTTTGTTTTACAGCAAAAAATTCAAAGCTAAAAACCTTTTGAAATTTTCTCATTCAATTTTAAATGACAAATGAAACTACTGGGGGAGTCGGTGTCATTCCTACATCTTTGTAAATAGCAGGTGTGATTGACAAACACACCAGTGAGTTTAGAGACTACTGAGGATTAAGAGGAAATAAAAGAAATCCTGATCGGAAGTCAGAAAATCATCTTTTATAAATAGTAATTTTTTTGAATAATGTTTATTATTTGAGTGTCGATTACTAAAATTGTTCTCAGGACTTCAGAAAAGAAGCAAACTGAGCACTTCTGAGAGCGAGTATGGATACAGACAGAAACTAAAATGGAGACTGAGAAAGAAATAGCGACATCATGTTGATCTTTTTAGGTTGTCTTTGGTCGAGTTTTTCCCCTTCTCAGGTTTCCCCCTCACTGTATTTCCCAACGTATCATTGGCCTGGCTTTGTACGAGTGTGTGCGTGTGCGTCTGGAGCCATGGGATAGAGTGTGTGGTTACCCACTGGTGTGACCAGGGACATAGGGGCACCTCGCTCTCGCTGTCTGTCTCTATGTCTCCCTGCCTGTGTCATTTTCTGCCATCTCCATCCCTCCCTCTGCAAAAGACAAAACCTTTCTGCTGCATTTGAAACTGGAATATTTCTTAGAAATTCCAGAAATAAAAACTGTGATGCCAATTTTCTTAAAGAATCTATCTTTCGTAAGAACTGCTTCACATGGCTACATGTTCATGTTAACCCTTTGACACCCGGGATGCTGCTTGTCACCTAAATACCACACGCCTCTTGACCTACCATAAATCTTCAGCTGTTTCCAAAAATAACGTGAATCAGCTGGTTCTGTCCAGAGAAAAGTGGCTATACAGCACTTTATGCTCGTAATGTGTTGCATATCAACGCAAAGCCTCTTTTCTCAGGACAGAATCAGCTGATTCACATTGATTGCATAAATGGTCGAAGAGCGTGTGTTATTTGGGTGTCAATGGCAACACCTCCGGTGTTATGAAGGTAAAAAATATTTCTAAGTTAGAATTTGCTGTCAGAGAGATGATCTTAATTTAAATAATGTCATGTGGGTTAAAGACCCATAGACCATCTACTTACTATCAGTTTTTCCTTGCTCTGTTTTTGAGGTTCCAGAAATGGCAGATTGGGCAGAACACAAATGAAGGTTCTGTTGAGTCCATTCAGCTGCGTGACAAGATCCTCCCCAAACAAATGCACAAACTTAAGCTTTAATTAAACTGTAGTTATGAATAACAACAAAAATAATAAATATCAAAAAAAGCTTGACACTAGGGGGTGTTTTCATTAATTTATCATTATAAAATTATAATGTTGGGCATCAGAAAAGTTGTTTAATTTTTAAACCAACCCACTGAATGGCTCAGTTGGCTGTGTGCAGGACTGGCACATGGAAAAAACAAGGGTTAGTTTCCCAGGGGCCGCAATGAATTGGATCCAATGTGGGTTCTATAGGATTCTTCGCACTACTGTCTACCTATGTAGCCACAAAGGGGCCCGGGTCTGGGTCTCCCTGTGCCAGATAGATCCAGGGTTTTGTTAGGAAGGGCATCTGGTGTAAAACTCTCTGCCACACTAAATGTTCAGATCAGTGACAGCTACTTAGCTGGGTTGCCCATGTCAGCCTACCAGACCAGGGCCAGTAGGACCGCTACCGGGGGGCCCCCAACGCCAGAGAGCAGGGGGGCACAGAAGCACGGAGAATTCAAGCTTCAGCACAGCCAGAAGAATAGCCCTCCCGCCCTCGCCATGGGGCCCAGCATAGGGTCCCACCTCTGGAGAGTCCCCACAGCCCCAGACAAGCAGTCCATCCAAGAGTTCAGAGCACCCACCCCCCACCCCAGGCACAAACCAAGGGAGATCCACCCCACGCTTTAGGCAACCATCCAGTTTGGTTGCCTGGAGTGACTGAAGACTTGTTCTCCCTCATTAGTCCAAGAGGGAAATCAATCACTTTAGCTCCATGGCCCTTGTGACCTGTCCAGGGAGTACTCCGCCTTCACCCAATAGTAGCCAAGACAGGCTCTGTGGTCCCAAAAGGAAAATAGTGGGTTAAGAAAATGGATGGACGCTCATGATGAGAACAGTCAGATCGATCCTCCATGTTGGATTTATACTCCACCCGCTGATTGAGTCACTGAAAATGTAACATGCCCAAAGCTGAGTCCCTGATTGGTTGACACAACTCAAACTCTGCATACGCCACACCACCCAGATTGTGCTGCTGCCAGACCAACGCGCAGTGCCTGGTGCTAAAATTACACTGCAGGACCTCAGATCATGTCTGTACATTGACTCAACATTGAAAGTGCAATGTGCACATCACATTCGGTGTGAATGCAGCTTTAGGAGGACAGGTCTGAGCAGTTATCATGATTTGAGTGAAACTTATTTTGAAAGGGTAGAGAAGGACCAAATGTGCTAGAGACCACGACAATGGCAGGAACTAAAAACTTTAACAAACATGACAAACGGTGAAACCCCAGAGAAACAAAAAGAGCCTGATAAAAAAATAACTGAAAATCAGTCTCTTTAATGTATTTTGGAAGAAAAGTTAATGGCATGATTACACTGTCAAGAAGATGGCTTCATCCTTAATCATCGTCGTTAATATTTTCTTTTTTTTTGAATGAATGAGGTACTTGATATCTGAAATGGGCTTTAAATATTTGTTTTTATTGCAGCATTCCATATTTAAAATTTTTTGCTTAAAATAAATCAATAAATGAAATCAATTGTCACTTTCCATTACAACTATCCAACTAGATGAAGGTGAAAAATGGGCAAAAAACCTGTATGGAGCACACAGGTGGCTTGCATGAAATCTCAAGGTGGTAGACCGTTCAGTGAGTGTGTACAACCAAAATGTTCATCCACATTTTTTACTACATGCATGCTGTGAGGAAAAAGTCCCAATGAACACTTACACAACACATAAGGTTAAAGTAAGGTTGAAGTAGGTGAGATGTAAGCATTTTGTCTGGATTTTTATTTTTTCGACAGAGTTTGAGGAGTCTGCAAGGAAAGGTAAGAGTGTAATGGGCTCACAACGCGATTTAATAGTGAAACTGCTTATTCCTGGATGTTGAAGTCCAGATACGCTTGTTGGTTCTCTTTGCCAACTTCAGTCAAGCATCCTATCTTGAGCTTCCAAATTCTAAGTGAACCTCCAGTTCAGAAGGTCTCAAACTCCAGGTTTGTGGACAGTGAAGAGTTTCCTCTCATTTAGAAGTTAAAGTGCGACCAGTCATAACCAGGTCTCCAGGCCAAGAGGAAAGGGCAGGCCACTCCAGATTTTTTGACACACTTCTGGATGTATGTAGCCTATATAAAGGTACGTGAGATAATTTCCTGTTTTGCACAGATCTGTAGAGTCACAATCACTGACTTTCAGGAAGCTGTGACATCAGGACCATTAGAGATCAACAACAGGCATAAACAGGAATCATGCTTCAGCCTGACGCACAAACACAAAAATACATTCATTCATTTTACAATCCGCTTTATCCCTTTCGGGGTCACGGGGTTGCCGGAGCCTAACCCGGCTACTCATGGGCGAAGGCAGGGTACACCCCTGGACTGGTTGCCAGTCTGTCGCAGGGGCCACAATCACACACCCATACACACTCACATTCACACCTAGGGACAATTTCGAGTAACCAATGAACCTATGAAGCATGTTTTTGGACGGTGGGAGGAAGCCGGAGCACCCGGAGAAAACCCACGCATGCACGGGGAGAACATGCAAACTCCACACAGAAAGGTCCACCAGCCAGGACTTGAACCGGGAACCTTCTTGCTGTGAGGCAGGAGCGCTAACCACTGCGCCACCGTGCAGCCTCACAAAAATACAGTTGACTTTCATATTATTAGGATTTTTCCTGAATCTGTGTTGGTTTTTTTTTTTTGGTGATTTCAAGATATGAAAATATATTAACAGTACATTTAACTGTTTACTCGTCTTACTTTATTAATCACTGATTTATAAAGCAAAATGACATCCTAATACATACAATTGCATCCAACAATGCAGGATACATTTTTTTCATCTTTGAAGTCATTTTTTCACATGAGAGTATTTTGCAACAGATTGAGGATTGACTGCAGAGGTTGCAAAGGTCCTTGAAACACAGAAACCTGGAAGCCTCTGAGAGCTTTCAGTTGTGTCTCCTGGGAGTGCTGGTGGTTCTGAATGTGTGGTCTGCTGCTTTTCTTTTGGCTTCAGATGAGCAGCAATAAAAGGTTGGATCTCTTGTAAAGCTAAACACAGCAGGCAGCAAAGACCAACCAGAACCAAACAGCAGCTGCACACAAACATTCATCTGGATTCTCACAGAATGATCAACCTGGATTGAGAAGAAAAGACAACAGCTCTGTCTCTGCTGGTTTCTTTTTGTTTATTTTTGCCCTCATGACGGACTGTCACTCTGTCCAGGGTCCACTGCCTCCCTCGATCACATCTGATCTAGCTCCAGCCCAGAGGTTGGATGCTCTCATAATGACCTCTACATCTCACTACTTAGAAAAGTGACACAGTTAGTAACAAAATTCCACTTTTGCTTGTTTTGGTTCATATTTACTGAGTCTGGAATTCAAGTTAAAACCAAGAAAACAAAAGACAATGTTTGATTTATTTTTATAAAGAATTAGCAGAAATTTACCAGGTCACAGTGATTCCGTTTTCAGAACTCCCTCTACTGGATAACAAATCAAACATTTGCAATCTGCCGCACGACACTCAATGGCCGCTTTATTATACACACCAGTCCAACTGCTCATGAATACATGTTTTCAATCAGCCAATCACATAGCAGCAACTCAATGCATTTAGGCAGGTAGGCATGGTCAGGACGATCTGCAGCAGTTCAGAGCGAGCATCAGAATGGGTGACTGAAGTGTCTTTGAATGTGACATGGTTGTTGGTGTCAGACTGACTGGTCTGAGTATTTCAGAAACTGCTGATCCCCTGAGATTTTCACCCACAACTATCTCTAGCGTATACAAAGAATGGTCTGAAAAAGAAAAAATATCCAGTGAGCAGCAGTTATGTGGGCGGAAATGTCTTGTTGAAGCCAGAGGTCAGGGGAGAACGGCCAGACTGGTTCCAGCTGATAGAAAGACAACAGTAACTCAAATAACCACTGGTTACAACCGAGGTCTGCTCAAGAGCATCTCTGAACAAACATCACGTTCAACCTTGAGGCAGACAGGCTACAGCAGCAGAAGATCACACTGGGTACCACTCCTGTCAGATAAGAACAGGAAACTGAAGCTACAATTCACACAGGATCACTAAAACTGGACAATAGAAGGTTGAAAAAAAGTTGTCTGGTCTGATGAGTCTCCATTTCTACTGCAGGGTCAGAATTTGGTGTCAACAGCATGAAAACATGGATCCAACCTGCCTTGTATCAACACTTCAGGCTAGCGGTGGTGGTATAATGATGTGGGGCATGTATTCTTGGTACATTTTGGGCCCCTTGGTACCAATTGATCATGATTACAACACCACAGCCTATTGTTGTATTGTTGCTGACCATGTCCATCCCTTTATGACCACAGTGTACCATCTTCTGATACTTCCAGCAGGTTAAGGCGCAATGTCATAAAGCTGGAATCATCTCAAACTGGTTTCTTGAACAAGACAATGAGTTCAGTGGACTCAAATGACCTCCACAGTCACCAGATCTCAACCCAACAGAACACCTTTGGGGTGTAGTGGAACGAGAGATTGGCAAAATGTGCAGCTGACAAATCTGCAGTAACTGCGTGATGCTATCACGTCAGTATGGACCAAACTCTCTGAGAATTGATTCCAGTGCCTTGTTGAATTGATGACACCAAGGTTTAGGCAGTTCTGAAGATAAAAGGCGGTCCAGCCTGGTACTAGCGAGGTGTATTTAATAAAGTGGCTGGTGAGTGAATGTTGTAATATTATCAGATCAAACAGGCTATTTTTGTACAAAGCGTTTGTTTTGTTTCCCAGCTAAATCATGGAATCAAATCCTGGAAGCTGCTCTGTCTTTGGGTAACTGGGTAATATATTTAACCCCAGATCCAGCATCATACAGCAGGTTTTCCAAACTTTGATAGTTTTTGTCCTGCATTGTGGATCGATCTAATTATGAAAAAAACAGCTCGGACTGCATAAACTGGATTTGCAATTTTTTTAACATATCTGGTCCAATCTCTGCAAATACAAGCCTACAACAAAGCAGCAATCCTCTATATTTCTTTAATCTGAATCTGTGTTAAAAAAAAAAAACAGGTGCCAAGTGAGTTCATAAAAGCAACAGCCAGGGGTGTGGCTTTTAGGTTCAAAGGCGTGAAGTTGACATTGGAGACATAAGTTGAGGTTCAGAATGATGGGATGTAAAGAAAAATCTCTAACATATTCTCCTCTGTGAAAAATTCTAGTGGTTTCTTCCTGCTTATTTTGATTTAATAACACATTGAAGGTCAGCTCCAAATCAATCCAGTGAAAGCCCATGAGTTGTTGGGATCACATCTGATGTCCATCACCTATGTAGTGATTGGTTTCAATTTCTTTAATTAGTGACTGACTTTAAAGTTTTACATCAGTTTTGGAGCACTTTCAATGAAGCTGGCCGCACGAGCCACAAGAAAACTCCAAGACACACCTGCACTCACCTGAACATGTAGACGCTCCTCTCCACAAGCCAAAAACTTGCAGCACCCGTACACGTCAACCCCTGTACAGGTACAAATGACTAAAGCGTTCAATATTTTTCAGCAACACCAACATTTGTCAATGTCAACTCAATTCAATTGTATTTATATACCCCAAAATCACAGCCATAGCTGTCTCAATGGGCTTACACCGGTATTTGCAAAGAACATAAGGTCAGTCACGGGCTGCACGGTGCCTCACAGCAAGAAGGTTCCCGGTTCAAGTCCTGGCTGGGGGACCTTTCTGTGTGGAGTTTGCATGTTCTCCCCGTGCATGCGTGGGTTTTCTCCGGGTACTCCGGCTTCCTCCCACCGTCCAAAAACATGCTTCACAGGTTAATTGGTTACTCTAAATTGTCCCTAGGTGTGAATGTGAGTGTGCATGGGTGTGTAATTGTGGCCCCTGCGACAGACTGGCGACCAGTCCAGGGGTGTACCCTGCCTTCGCCCATGAGTAGCCGGGTTAGGCTCCGGCAACCCCGTGACCCCGAAAGGGATAAAGCGGATTGGAAAATGAATGAATGATAAGGTCAGTCTAATCTATAGTCTATAATATAATATAATCTATAGTTGGTTGTTAAACAGAATAAGCTGAACAAACACCCTCCTTCTCGGGGAGGAAAAACTAATAAAAAAAACTTTTTGGGGGAAAAACTAAGAAACCTCAGGGTTGCCCAAATGAAGGAGGGATCCTCAAACCCGGACGGACAGGTGATGTGCTAGAACTATTAAAGAAGAATGAGCTTAATTAATTCTATAACTACATGGTTGAATAACAAGTATATGTAAATAAACAACCACATTCCTAAATAAGCAGCTGATCTCAGGAACACAGATGATCTAATGGGAATCCATTAGCCCCAGGCCACATGTTGTCCCTCTTTCCCACTCGGGACGGACAGCATGTGAAGAGCACTGCACCAAACAGAGGCATGATGAACTAAATAAAATATAGTACTGTTAAATGATGAAGAATATAGGAAATAGCAGATAGAAAGACTACATTGTTGGATATCAATATTATTATAATTGTTGTTTCAAAGGAGCAACAAAATTGTAAAATTTCTGATAGGTATTATAATTGGGGGGGGGGGGGGGGGGGCTTCATTCAAGCTAACATAGTCATCCTGTTGGAGCCAGGTTTCTGTTAGGGCTAGCAGGCTAAGTTTGTTATCATTCATTAACTCATTGACTAAAAGGGACTTAGAGGAAATGGATCTAATGTTTAGTAACCCACATTTAATGACATCATGATTTTGCTTGTTCTGATTGAGAGTACTGGTAGCTTTTACTTTTAGGTTTCTGTGTTTCACTCTTTTCACTCGCCTTTCAGTACATAAGCTAAAGCTAGGAGCTGCTGTTCTACCACTGTTTGGGGTTTGCACCAGCGCTAAAGGGAACTCAGAGGAGAGTTTTAAACTGCTGCTCTGTGTCCAGAACCTGTCCCTGGGTTGTCAGGTTGAACGGTTAATGCTCGCAGAAATTTTCTTAGAAAGAAGAACGGCGCCGTCAAAAGTGGGATGGATGCCATTTCTCTGCATGAGACCGGGCTTTCCCCAAAACGCACTCCAATTGTCTACAAACCCAATGCCGTTTTCTGGGCACCATCTGGATAGCCAGCGGTTCAATGATGAAAAGCGGCTGTACATTTCATCACTGACTAGGTTTGGGAGTGGACCAGAGAAAATAATAGTGTCCGACATCGACTTAGCAAGTTTACACACAGATTCAACGTTTAATGAAAGGACTTCTGATTGTCTCCCGTCGGGCGTCATTACCGCCTACATGAATCACAACTCAACGGAACCTAGGTTTACTCTGAGCTAACATTTTAAGGTTCCCTTCTATGTCACCAACTCTGGCTCCTGGATAACACCTGACTGTAGCTGTTGGGAGCTTCACGTCTAACTTCAGAGGAGCCGATAACTAGAGTTGACGGTTCATCTGCCGTGTTGCCGTAGGGTAAAAACTTATTACGTAGCGGGAGCTTCAGATGCTCCAAGTTTTTACGTTTAGCACTGTGCTTCCTTCACAAACCCATCCTGGGTTTTCCCTGGTTTCTGCCAAAGAGGGGCTGGGGTGCTCGGCAGTTTAGCTCTGGCAGTGTGAGCCGCACTGCAGGTATCAACCTGGTTAACAGGCATCCACTGAGCTGAACTGCGCTTCAAACTGCTCTAGTCTTCATAAGTCCTCCCCCTTTATCATTGTACACAAATCTTGGGCCAATATATGACCTTCTCTTCCTTTTTTAGACCTTCAGGCCTACTTCCTCTTAAACTTTCCTCCAGTTATACTTCACTCTGTTTTCACCACCAGAGTCTGAACCTTGAACTGGCTCTAACTGGCAAAAACGTTGATTTATTCTTAAAAACATGTGCATGTCCTTCATTTTTTGTTTTGTTTGTTTACTTTTCAGCTGGGGTAAATCTTTGAAACACTTCTCCCCAACAAAATGTGACTAGAGTTCATGTATTTGATGAGTCTTTGTGTAAATGTCAAGTTATGCTTCTTAAGCCTTTAGAAATATGCCTTGTGTGAGTGCCGTAGCATAGCTTTTACACCGCGAGCAAGCATACAGCTAGTCAAATCCATTGATTATATTTGTAAAAAATCACAATATGGAGGAGCTTTTTCTTGAGATCGTCTCCATGCATCTGAGAAGTCTTTCTTCCCACCTTTAACACATCTCGTTCCCTCAGAGCAGAAGATTTAAACACTACTTGGTTCGGACAGCAGGCAATGAGATATGATAATATATAATAGAAGCACTTAAAGTTAATTCAACTGGTATTTTGGTTCTGGTTTGGTCCCATCTGAAACCCAGGGCTGTGGTGCAAAAGTGCTCACACAGAGATCCAGATTTGTATTACTACTTTGCTGAAGCCAGCAGATCCAGCAGACCAAAGACTGACCTGAAGATCTGGCAGCAACTCTTCTCTAAATTGTACAGTGAAGACTGAGTTGAGCGTAATTAACAAAGCAAAAGCCTCATCTAGACTGTTTTCTATGAAGGTACCAACTCTTTATGTTTTTGTTTGTGTGTGATTGAGATCAAAACCAACCTGTAGCCTAACCTGTAACTAACATATTTGAAATGGGGCAATTTTTTGGCTCAAATTTGAATGTTTTGAACAGCCGATCAGAAAGTTAGAGCTTAGACTTTGGGAATGTCTCATAAAATTACTTCATAAACGGCTAAAAAACTCTTACAAAAGGGGTGAAAACAATGAAATTGGTTGTGTTTGGTCTAAACACACTCAATCCCTTTCCTCTGTCCATACACAAAACTGTAGTTCAGTTTGCAGAGTTGGAAACAAAACAACATTCACACATTTACAAACATGGATGTCACCTGTGGGAAAACATTGCTTTTGGAAGTATTTGTTAAACTGCAACCCAACAATGGCTTAACACAACTAATTGCCTTTTTGTGCAAAAGAGTTAGCACATAATTGTAAAAAGATGGTGTTTTAAAATTGTATGTTGTGCGGGAAATGAATGTGATAAAAAGGCAACCACACAGTAGTAGAGGAGAAAGGGAGGAAAACCGGTTACATTTGAAAGCAAAATATTTAGACAGGTTGAAGTCAATGCATGAAAGGCTCCTTACTGCGGTGGAACAGGGACTTGTGAGAGCATGAACACACATCGGTGCTCCATGCACACTATTTTAACAAAAACAATGTTCACATAAATCAATACGTCCTATGCTTGGCCGATTCTGATCATTGGGGAGTTTTATTTTAAAACAAAGCAAAATCATTTCCAGGTCAATTAAAAAAAAAAACAAAAAAAAACGGTATTTCCTTTTTCATTTGTTGATGTCCTCTTATAATGACGGCTTTGGTTTTAATTTCTTTCTAGTTTTTCATTAAAGAAAAACACTGAATAAAATATTTGTAAAATTTGTTGTTGATTCCACCCAAAGAGGATATATCAGCCCAATCAAAGTAAAACATAAAACAATTTGAACAGTGGAAAAGAAAGAACATGCATCAAAAAATATTGACCATATTTTTATTAACCCTTTAAACATTTCAAATTGATAGATGATAACTAAACAGTCATCCAAACCAACCAAAAGAAATGTCTTCGTAAAAAACACTTGAAATTGCACTAAAAAAACTGAACCGTAGAGATTGCATTGAGGAGGGAAATCCACTGAGCATTGATGTGAGAGACATAGCAGAAATGCCACAAGAGTTGATTCATCTTCCTGAGTATTGTTCAGTTAAATTTCAAAAAGACATTTAAAGCTTTTGGAAAAGCCTTTTGGTTTCCTGAGTGTCCATGTTATTGTAATGTTTTAAATGTTTTAAATAAATAAATAAAAGGTTTTTGAGTGTCATTCTTTCTGAACCTTGATAAGAATGATGTTGATAATGCTTTTCTTCATTCCATCAAAGTCACAATGCTGTGTAACATGTAACAACAACAGTTATGTTTGTGTTCAGTTTACTAGTAAACTGTCAGGTGTACCAAAATCTCCGGAATGTAAAATGAACTTTAAGAATAAAAAGGATTGGATGTTTTATTTAAATTCAAAAATACAAATAAAAATTCTTCTAATTATTATAAAAATTCTAAAAAAAAAAAAGACTTTCAAATTACAGTTATTCAAATATGATTTTTAAACACATCCTTGTAAATATAATTTATCCAGATTATAATCAAATCCAGATTAAATATATGCTGTGAAATTTATATTTTTTAATATGTAAGCATGGCTTTGTGACCATTTTTATTCAAACGTTAACATTAAATCCTCATGCTACTACTTTTCATTCTGAGGCTGATTTTCTTAAACTGTCACACAGAGAATTCTGATTAAACAGGTTACAAACTCAAGACTAGTTTCTTTGGTTAAAGGAAATCCTGCCAGAAGATAAGGAGCAGCAGCATCACTTTATCTGTCACTGAGGATTTACAATGAAGAATATTCTTTGTGATAATAAACGATCTGCACCACATGATGCTTTTTGTTGATCTCTCACACTCTGCTGTCCTCCTGTCTGTTGTCTTTATTCCATCCATGCTACAATCAACACGTTCTTTTTTCACAATATTGTTTTATATCCAATAAAAGTAGTTTGCTGTAACTAGAAATCCGGCTGGCAGCATTAAGATGCAGAAGCAGAGACTGGCATCTTATTGCAGTTGCTTCAGGTCACACAGGAGAGAGGACAGAAGAGAGATGAGGTGCTGCCATCTGCTGGTAGGAATCAGAATGTGTCCACAAGGGGAAGGCTGAAAAGTGTGCGCTTAAACACAGCTGAGGAAGTAAAAAAAATGACTAATTTTGCTGATGCTGTAGCAAATTTAAGAAAAGTCAAAATCAATGGGTTGAAAAATATATACATTTATCAGGGACGATTAATACACACTAGATTTCAAAGGCTTTAAAGAAAAAATCAAAAGCATACATAAAGTATTTACATGTAATGCAATAACAACACAATAAAAACATTACAATAACAAATTATACTTAAAATGCCTTTAAATTGACATTTAAAGGAAAAGGTGGATTCACTTTTATATCAGGGTTCCTTGCAGTTAAAACTTTGATTCCGGTGTTCTTCCGGTGTGAAAGAGTAGTGGGACGGACGTGCCAGGTAGCGGCATCTTAAAAACTTTCGAAATTACCCATCCAAAACACGCATAAAGCAACTGTTTTAAACTTCAAACGAGCTACTGGGTGGGAAAGGGTAAACAAAAGAGGCAAACAAGACGCGACAATGCCAAAAGCGCAAGATAAAAGCAGCTCGGCGTCGAAGACTAGCAACATAGCTGAACATGCTAACCCGAACGACGATAATAATGTAAGACCGAGCGACTTATGGAGAGCCATCGAAACGCTTAAGTCCGAGCTGAAAGAGGATAACGACATAAACTTGTTACGCCAAGAGATGAGAAGTAAACTCGATAATATAAGAAAAGAGATTCAAGGACTAACGGCGAGAGTGGATGAAGCGGAGAAACGCGTGGGGCAAGTTAAGGAGGTGACAGTGGAGTTAACCCGCACACTCAGTTGATTAAACGCCAGAGAAGCACTCAAGCTAAACTAACGGACCTCGAATCTAGATCCAGGAGAAACAACATCAGGTTTTTTGGAGTGGAGGAAGGAAAAGTCTGTTCTCCAGTTCATTACAGATTTCTTCAGACAGGAGTTAGCATTACTGACGGGATTGGACCTAAAAATCCAGCGGGCTCACCGAACCCCCACAGTCAAGCCAGGCCCCAATGCACCCCCGAGACCAATCATCATCAACTTTCAAGAATTCATCACCAAAGAGCAGGTATTGAGAGAAGCTTGGAAAAAGGGACGGATCCAGATAAAAGACAGGAACATTTATATTGATCACGATTATGTGTCTGAGATTGTCCAGATGCGCAAGTAGTACCAAGCGATCAAGAAAGCTCTGAAGAACAGTGGCATCCAGTTTCAAACACCCTACACAAACATTCGGATTCACTGGTGTACAGCAGCGCACATGCAGCCGGGCTCGAGCTGCGCAGACAGGGAATCGTAGCGCAAGTACCGGGCTCGACAACAGAGGTCGATGTGGTGGAGTCCGTCTGCAGCAGATGCTAGGATGGCAACGAGTAGCCCCACCACCACCAGCGAGCAGACCTTCCACCAGGCAGAGAGTAAAGGAAAAGCTGAGAGAGTTCGCCAGAAACAAAGATAAGTGATACAATCTGAAGACGTTAATAATCAGGCCTCCTCAATTCATTGGATTAATGGGGCGGCACCAGAAGCACAGGTGAGGACATCAACGCTGGACAATAAGGATGGAAGGGACATCCTCCAGTCCCAAACCCTCCATAGGGCCCTCTCCTTATGGGAGAGACAACCCCAGACCTTCCAGCGAGGTCCAGGTGGGAGAAATACTTCCCCTAATGCGTGGAAGTCTCAGGTATCTTTTTGTACCTGCAATATTCGTGTTTATGGTTTTTTTGGTCTACAGCTCAAATTGTTTTTGTTCACTGTTTTGTTTTTTAGTGGGGTCAACTGTTATTGTGCTCAACAGAAATGAGTTTGCAAGGTAACTATAGAATAGTCTCAATAAATGTGAATGGCTTTGGTAATCCAATTAAAAGAAGCAAAGTGTTAACAAAACTTAAGAAAGACAAAGCACAGGTGATATTCATGCAAGAAACTCATCTGTCTAAAAAAGAACATGGGACATTTGTTAAATTAGGGTATACAAATAGTTTTTCAGCTCTTATAAAAATAGCAGGAGAGGTGTTCTTACATTAATATCAAACAATGTCAATTTTGAAACGATTGAGGAAAACAAAGACGATTACAGGAGATATGTTATTGTTAGAGGAAGAATCAATAGCACCCTTGTCACATTAGTAAATGTGTACGCCCCCCCCAGAAGAGGGTCCAAAATTCTTTAAATTGCTATTTGATAAAACTGTTACTCTGAGTGAAGGAATTTTGATTTGTGGAGGGGATTGGAATACAATCTTAAATAAACCTAAAGACACAACAAGCCTTTAAAAATATTAGAATATAAAATCTAAAAATCTCAATACTCTTATCAATGAGGCAGGTCTGTGCGATGTGTGGAGAGATCTACACCCCTCAGAGAAAGATTATACACACTATTCTGGAGCTCACAAGATTCACTCAAGAATAGATTTCTTTCTGGTAGATAACCGAGACAGACACAGGGTTTTAAATTGTAATCTAGGGACAGCAGACATATCTGACCATAACTTTACTGAATTTGAAGAGCAAAAAATGAAAAAAGAAATTGCAGACTGTATTACCCTCAATAAGGATGATCAGATAGAACCAATAATAATATGGGACACTGTCAAAGCCGTGATGCGAGGGAACCTGATATCAAGGATATCTTACCTTAATAAAAAGAAAATGTCTACACAGACTAAACTAAAACAACAGTTAAGAACGCTAGAGAAACAACAACACTTAGACAGAAGTGATGAACAGGCAAAAAGTACATAAGAGATTAAAGAACAGCTGTCCAGTGTATCAGAACACGAGATCCAGAAAAAAATCAAGGTCCACAAAACAAACAAACAAAATCTGCCTTCTATTGGAACCACTCAAAATAAGACTTTAACTTCACTAATTACAAAAACAGAATTGGATAAAGCTTTTGGGAGACTGAAAAATAATAAAAGCCCAGGGAGCAATGGCTACCCAAATGAATGATACAAAGTGTTTAAAGAGGAATTAGCACCTATATTATTAGATTCATTCAATTGGACACTTAAAAATGCCAGAACTCCTCCATCGTGGAAGGAGACAGTCATTTCTGTCCTACCAAAAGAAGGGAAGAATAAGGAGTATTGTGAATCCTATCTACCAATATCAATTTTAAAAGTTGATTATAAACTATTCACATCAATAATAACAAGAAGACTGGAATCTTTTCTCCCTGACTTGATAGACGAGGACCAGACGGGTTTTATAAAAGGGCGTCAGACGCAGGACAACATAAGACGCACGTTGCATGTTACAAACGAGGTCAATAAATTCAAAACTCCGGCAGCCTTAATAAGTTTAGATGCTGAGAAGGCCTTTAATAGAGTCAGCTGGTGCTTTCTAGTTGAGGTTTTGAGGGGAATGGGCTTTAGTCACCCTTTTATTGAATGTATACAAGCATTATACCATAAGCCGACAGCCAGAATTAAAATAAATGGAAACTTGACAGATAACTTTGAGCTGTTCAGGGGAACACGACAAGGATGTTGCTTGAGCCCTGCCCTTTTTACTTTATTCATTGAACCCCTAGCCCAGTATATCAGACAGTGTGATGAGCTAAAAGGGGTGATGATAGGACAGGAAGAACAAATATAGGGCTTTTTGCAGATGACATTATTATATATCTACAGAACCCAGGCTTGACATTTCCAAAACTCCTGACGATTCTGAAAGACTTTGGAGGTAAATCCGGATATAAGCTAAATATTTCTAAAACTCAGTTACTTTGCATAAATTATAAACAAGCAGATTCAATTAGACAAAAATACAAATTGAAATGGGATGCAAAAAAATCAAATATTTAGGAGTTTTTCTGGCAGAAAAACGTAATAAACCTAATGAAATCAATTATAGGAGGATGGATAATGCAATACAAAAAGATTTAACAAAATGGACCAGCCTGCTCTTGGACTTTAGCTCTAGAATACAGGTTATAAAAATGAATGTGCTACCCAGATTATTATATCTGTTCTTATCGTTGCCAGTGCAGATCCCAGAGGATCAGTTCGTAAAACGGGACAAACAAGTGTGCAGATTTATATGGAAAAGGGAAAAAGCCAAGAGTGAAAGTAAAAACTCTCCAGCTAGAAAAAGAAAGAGGAGGATTAGGTCTCCCAAGTTTTCAAGAATATTATTTAGCAGCCCAGTTAAGATATGTAGTGTATTAGTGCTCAGCAGAATATCATTCCAAATGGAAACAAGTTGAGCTGACCTACAGTAAATGTCCACCACAAGCAAGACTGGGCGAGAAAACCCAAGTAGAAATTACTGAACAAAACCTTGTCGTTGAAACGACATTAAAGATTTGGTGGGATGTGGTAAATAAATACAAAATAGGTGGAGATTATAAACTACTTATCTGGCCTTCACAATCTCAAAAATTCAGAATTGGACCGATGGACAGTACCTTTAAGAAATGGAGGGACAGGGGAATGACGGCAGTGTGTACGTTAACAGACAGAAAACTGTTCAAGCCCTTTGGAAGGCTCAAAGAGAAGTTTCAGCTAGATACAGCCGACCTATTTAGGTATTTCCAATTAAGACACTTCTATAATACAGAAATAAAAAAATATCTTAGTCAAGATGGAAGCAAGTTAATAGAAATGCTGACAGGGTCATATAAGAAGCTTAAGTCAAAGGTTGCTTCCAAACTGTATAAATGCTTGTTAAATTGTAATGGACTTAATTATCATTCATTCATTCATTCATTTTCCAATCCGCTTTATCCCTTTCGGGGTCACGGGGTTGCCGGAGCCTAACCCGGCTACTCATGGGCGAAGGCAGGGGACACCCCTGGACTGGTCGCCAGTCTGTCGCAGGGGCCACAATCACACACACTCACATTCACACCTAGGGACAATTTAGAGTAACCAATGAACCTATGAAGCATGTTTTTGGACGGTGGGAGGAAGCCGGAGCACCCGGAGAAAACCCACGCATGCACGGGGAGAACATGCAAACTCCACACAGAAAGGTCCCTCAGCCAGGACTTGAACCGGGAACCTTCTTGCTGTGAGGCAGGAGCGCTAACCACTGCGCCACCGTGCAGCCCTTGGACTTAATTATTTGTATGTAAAACAAAAGTGGGAATCAGAATGACAGATTTCACTGTCAGAAGATGAATGGCATTCCATCTGCGTATGACAGCACAGCTTTACATGCTCAAGACAGTGGAGAGAATTTAGGTGGAAAAACTTGATGAGGTTTTTTATTAGTCCTCACATAAAGAGCAAACAGCTGGGAACTCCACAACAGTGCTGGAGGCTGTGTGGGGACATTAATGCAAATCATTCCCACATCTTCTGGTCATGTAGAAACATTTCTTCCTTCTGGGAAATTACTGTCAAAACATTTCAGGTTATTCTAGGGTGTGAAAAACCCACTGACCCACAGACACCGTACCTTGGCCTAACAACGGACGTCATTCGAGCAGAAGGCAAGTACCTGTTCAAGGTGATGATACTAGCCTGCAAAAAGACTATAACAAGGAACTGGCTGAGAAGAGAAACGCCGACACTGCAGCAATGGAGAGACATTATGGAGGAGATTTTCTCCATGGAGAAGATGACACATTACTTAAGGCGATGAAAGAAATTGACACAATATACTGCAATATACTGGTCACTCGGACTAGTCTTGATACAATATGTTAGTTGTACCTCACTGTTTTTAATTTGGTTTTACTTTTGTTCCTATTTGTGTTGAGAAAAATATAAAAAAATAAAGTAAAAAAAAAAACCTTCATTCCACCAACAAACAATCAAATTGCCAAACACTTTTTAAGTCAGATCATCTATATTTCACCAGTTTTTAACCAAAGGCAACATGAAAAACAATATACCTAAAAAAACCAAGCAAAATCAGTTCCAGATTTAATGATCTACAGGTCAGTGTCAATAGTTATGTCAGGATTGTGAACTTTGTTTAGATTTTGTTGTGCATTTTGTTCATGTTCTGTTTTTGTATTGTCCCTCAGTCACCAGGTTTATGATCCACAGCCGTCTTCATTTCTGGTAATTACTCTCAGCCTGTTGAAGTGTCTAGCTTTCAGTTAATCTTTGTCAAGTCATCTGCTCTGCAACCTTTTTGTTTTGCCATGTTTCAGTTTATTCATTAAATGTGAAGTTTCTGTCACTAGTCTGGTCTGCATTTTGGGTCCTTCACCACCGCTCTCTGACAAATTCAAATTAAGCAATTTTTAAAAAAAAATTTTCCCAGTTTTTTTAAAACTACTTACAAAGGTAAGATTGATTTTAGTAGTTTTTGGTGCAATCCCTCTAAGTACCCAAGGGTGCTCTACTTGCATCTTCACTAATATCAGTGTTACTCAATGACTGACCGAAGGTTGTGACATCATCCGCATGTGTCATGTATGCAGATGATGTCAAGATGTGCCGCGCTATCACTGGCTGAACTAGCAGCGCAGATACTGATCCAGTTTTGACTCCAGTTTTATCTTGAGATTACAAACATCTTTTCACAATTTTCAACGTCCCAATGCCAGAATCACACTGCGTTGGATAAGATCTCACCTTTTGAGGAACATAATGACTGACAAGGTGGACTCCTCATATCTGTTTTGGACTCTATGTGCCACAGCTAGCCTCAAAACAAGCGGTTTTGTTTCATGCTCCATTTGCTCTTGTTTTTACAGTAAATTTGGCACATTTGGTCAAATTTGTATTTTGTCAAAGGTTTTTATCTCTTCCTGTCCCCACCTTGACTTTTCACTGCTGACCCCTGCACTTTAAAATCGTGCCTTTTAACATATAACAAAGGTTTGTAGAAAATTTGAATTAATGAACTTCTCTGTTTTATTTTACAATATTTACTACCTTATTATGTATTTGGTATATTTTTATTAAAATGATTTTACAAGGAGATCTTGTCTGTGATTTTAGTGAGTGAATTTTGCTTATCAATTCAATTCAGTTTTATTTATATAGCCCAGTATCACAGCCATAGCTGTCTCATTGGACTGATATCAAAATCAATGTGCCAGCCTGTTAGCATGAATAAATAGGCAAGCAAGCAGCGAGAGGGTCGCAAAAAAACAAAGGAAAAACGCCTGATGGTTTACATTTAAAGACGTGACCTATTTATAGGTGTTAAACTGGACGTCTCGTGGGGCATTGTTCAACAGGTTTTCCATAATGACAACACAAGGGCTTAACGCACATATTTCACATGGTAAGCATTTATTAAACCTTTGTCTTTATGCACTTTGGTAGTTGAGCTGCTCAACCAACTGAGCTACTGACTAAATACATGATGTTTATAAAAAGTTGAGTCTGATCAGTGGAAGCTGAGTATAAAGCACCGAATCTCCTGTTTCAATCATAAGATTATTTTTATTTTTTTGGGGGGGTGGCTGGTTTCTGCTGGTGTGCTGGGACGGAGACACAGTTTTGATATCACGGTGGCCAAGTGTGTTCTTTGGCTACAATTTCTAACAGCAGCCTGCTTCTCAGGCTCAAAGGTTCAACGTGGAGCCTTGTTCTCTCACTTAAACGTTCTGCATGGAGCCGTGTTTTCTCACTCAGACGTTCTGCATGGAGCCGTGTTCTCTCACTTAAACGTTCAGCATGGAGCCGTGTTCTCTCACTTAAACGTTCTGTATGGAGCCGTGTTCTCTCACTTAAACGTTCAGCATGGAGCCGTGTTCTCTCACTTAAACGTTCTGCATGGAGCCGTGTTCTCTCACTTAAACGTTCTGCATGGAGCCGTGTTCTCTCACTTAAACGTTTTGCATGGAGCCACTTTCATGGAGTTAAAAGATTTTACATGGAGCCACCTTTTTGGGGTTTTAAGGTTCAGCATGGAACCACATCTCAGGCTACTTTATTTAATCATCTATTCTGAATGGCAAACGTTTGATTTGTGTGTTGTGTGTATTCTCTGCAATACCAGGAGAACCATCTCTGATTGACTCTGGACTCTGGCTGGAGATAACTGGAAGAGACCTTGAGGTGTGTTGTCAGTTCAAACTTTTGAAAGCTCATTGAATACATATTAATGCAATTAAAAACTAGCAGATGCATGTCAGCTCTCTTCTTTCTTCATCAGCTCTTTTTCTTTTTCAGTTCTTTCCCACGCAGACGTCAAGCGATTGCTGCATTTTCACGTTGATGGTGAATATTTTCCCCCCGTTACTCGAGTATAACGTTTCAACGTATTAAAAACGTTTCTTTGACTTTTCAGTATGCTCTCTGCAGCAGCACCTCAGCAGAAATGACAGAAGTAAGTTTTCCCAGACAGTACAGCCTAAATACCAGTGCCAGTCTTCAGTTATGATAACGATTATGTTTTCTTTTCCTTAAGGGGGAAATGCCAGCAATTCGGCTGTGGTGGTGCGTTGAATTAATGGAAACATTTTGCACAGACGGGTATGACTGGTACTGCAGCACCGTGATAGTCATAGTTTTGGAAACTGGTGTTATTTGCAGTTATGGCACAGGCCAGACATGTTAGTAACCCTGAAAGAGGAACAGTAGGATCATACAATAGATGGATGGATGTCCTCCATCATTAAAAGAATGTCCCAAGAACATGATCAAAACACCAAAACATGATTTTCATTGGAGGGGATCAGTGATTGCTTTATGTTGAAAGTCATTTCAGGGCTTATGTCGCCCTCTTGTGGTTACTTATTGAAAACAAATCCATCTTGAATCTGTTTAGAAACTGAGTTTTTGTAGTTTCTCTTTAAAATACAGTTTACACTTTAGTGTGTTTTCTTTCATCTCAAAGTATTTCATTGACTGCATCTGAATACTGATGCAAAGTGTTAGGAACCTAAAGGTGGAGCGGATCTTTATTCTGGATCAGCTCAGCCTTTATCATTCATCTTGAACAGCACTGTTTGCAGTTTCTGACTCAATAAAAACTGTTGATCTCGAGTCAGCACCATCACAAACTTAGTGATGGATTTGATCTAAAGAAGCCAAAGGTTTTTCTTCAATTTGAATTCATGAAGTAACTTTTTGGCTCCAATGTGGCGCTTTTGGGAAAGTTCTCACTTTATGTGGCTTTTTGAAGCCAAAACAAAACAAGAACACAAAACTTCCACTCACCACTGATGCTCCTGCTTCTTAGTCCTTCTAGGCATTCTGGGTAGTGTAGTTGTGGGAGGCGCTTGACTGAAGTGGCGCTTCTATTTTCAGGTTCAGGAAATCAATCACAGGATTTCATGAATGAAGAAGCAAAGTTTCTCTGTCAGAGTTACTTTACTGATTAAAAAACGAAAACCTCGAAGTTCAAAAGTGTTTCCTTAACCGGGGCTGCGTGTTCAGACCGTCTTTCTGGACCGGACCGGACCGCAGCGGGACTGGCTTCCATCTGCCACTCAAACCTTTCGTTCGGAAAAAAAAAAAACGTTATAAGCACGTGATGCACGTGACAGCCCGGTCTAAAGCGATCACGTGACTGAAACATGCCGTTTTATAGAAAACAGGTGCAGAAACTGCCTGTTATCAAGGCTGATGCATTTATATGTGACGTCATTTGACGTTTTGAGAGTAAATGTAGCTACAGACCCAGAGACCGACAGATATATGACGTAATTTGACGTTTCCTGAGAAAACTGTTAAATAGACCCAGAAACGGACAGAAATCTATCGAGTCCCTCGGTTTTCATACGTCCAGCAGGTTTTCTGTAAGGATCAAATACCATCTTTCTGAACCAGATTTTTCTTCGTGAGCCTCATCAACACATCCTGAAGATTTCTTTTTGTTCAATCTCCTACTTGAAGTGAGAAATCATGAATGGGAATTCATTTGAAGTGCAGGAAAACTCCATTCTTAACGGTGATGAAGGTCTATATGTTGTGGACAAGTTTCTTGGAGAAGGAACCTTTGGAAAAGTGGCAAAATGTAGGAATCTCTTAACAAGCACAGAAGTGGCCATCAAGATCATCAAAAAGCGTTATGTAGCTTCAGCAGAAGATGAAATAAAAGCCCTAGTTGAAGCTTCCAAGATTGACAGTGACAAATACAACCTGATCAAGTACATCGAATGGTTCCGCTACAAAAGCCACGTTTGCATCGTTTTTGAAATTTTGGATCAAAGCCTTTTTGATTTCATGGCAGATCGTAGATTCCGCCCCCTATCACTGCAGCAAATCAGAGTCATTGCCTTTCAGCTGCTAGTTGCCCTGAAAGGCCTGAAAAAAGCCAACTTGGTCCACTGTGACATTAAATTGGACAACATCATGCTGGTGGACAGAGACTCTGAGCCCTTCAAGCTCAAACTGATCGATTTGGGGTTGGCAGCAAAAACTGAAGACATGCGTATAGGAACTATAATGCAGAACACTTCATTTAGGGCACCTGAAGTCATGCTGGGTCTCCCCTTAGATGAACGTCTGGATCTGTGGACAGTTGGCTACGTTCTGGCCTGTCTGTACACGGGGGATTACATCCTTCCTGAAGATTCCGAATACAACATCATCAGAGCCTTGGTGCAAATGCAAGGAATGCCTGATGATGAAGTTTTAGATCAGGGGTTGTACACCAAGAACTTCTTCACTCCAACTCAAGAGAACTCCAAGGTTGTCTGGAAGCTGGATACACCCCAACAGCAGTCCATAAAAACAGGGGAATATGTCAGACATCATTTCAACTACTGGTCCTTTGACAAGCTCAGAGGTTTCTATTCTGATAAGAAAAAGGCCAGAGAAGTGAAACAGTTTGTCGACCTTCTGAAGCGGATGCTGAAGGTGGATCCAAACAAACGCATCTCTGTAAATCGAGCTTTAAAACATCGATTCTTTAAGCTGAAGAGGATGCAGCCAAAGGCCACCAAACCTCAAGAGCCTGCAGCAGTAGAGGTCCACCAACAGCCAGAAGCAAAAGAGGTCACAAATGTTCCTCAGGGACCAGCGGCTAATCCCCAGCAAAGATCCAGCAACACAAACAAGAAAAGCTTGGTCCAACAACAACAACAAGGAGCTGAAAAAAGTCAAGCTCCAGCTGCCACACGAAAGAGGAAATATAGTGACAGACAGAGCCAGGACCCCGAAGAGAGATGGCAAATTCAGCCAGAAGTCAAGAAAAAGAAATTTTAGAACATTTCTTTGTCAAGCATCAGGAAAGCCATCTTGAAAAGCCTGATGCCCCCCCACCACCACACAAAGACCCCCTCCCTCCAAGATGAGGGGTAAAATTCCTCCAAAGTTCCTTCAACAATTCGGCCGCTGACTGCCAGGTCTGTACCTCCAAACCCAAGAAGAAAATCTTCTTCCCTAAAAGTTCCTCTACATTCTGTGGAAAAAGCGGTCACCAAAATGAGCTTCAAAAAACAGGGGCAGCACGTTGGTCTGTTGGTGAACATGGTTGGCTGACAGAACCGCGTCTGTGTGGGTTTTCTCCGAGCGCTTCGGTTCCCCCCACTTTTACAAATGTATTAGTAAATATTTGGTGACCTTTACACAGGTGTAGACCAAAGGCTAAATATTCAGCTTCCAGCTTTTCAATCTCGCTGTGAAGAATCACGAAGCAAAGAGGAACAGCTCAAATTACCCCCTTCTTAGTAAAATAAAAAAAGAAAAAATTAACTAAATTTAATACAATCAAAAAAAAAAACATCAGTCACCAAATTTTATAGGGAAATAACTCAAATAAATCCTGGCAGTCCTGTGGGGTTTTTTTCGCTTTCCCCACAATAATTGTTAGTGATTGGCTAGTGACTGATGTAATCCCCTCCCTGAATCGCCACCTTATCGTGGTGGAGGGGTTTGCGTGCCTGAATGATCCCAGGAGCTGTGTCGGTGAAGCATTTCCCTGTTGGGCTGTTTCATGGCAAACTGCTCCTGGGGGACGGGCCAGACTAAGAGCGATTCAAACAAAAAACATTTTCTTACAGGATACAATTATTCTTCCCAACCAGAGTCACAGCGTCTCACCCTGGAGCCAAAACTGGAGGAATGACTCATGAACTAGTTTGTAATAGCCATGGAGCATTGTTGTTGTGTACTGTCTCTTCCTCTCATATACTTTTCCAGTACTGCTCAGGTTCCAGCCTTGGTGGGTCTTCTCTGCTGGTATGACCCTGCCACTGAGCGCACACTTTTACAGGTTGAGTTGGGAACAGCCTGTTTATCTGTCTGGCTTCTTTGTCTCTTGTGTTTCTTGTTAGGCAGCTGCTCAAGGCAAGTGGACTCTGTCGACCTGCAGTAGACCTCTGATCGGAAGATTGCAGGTTTGATTCCCGCCTTGCCCACCCATGCATGAAAGTGTCCCTGGGCAAGACACTGAACCCCACATTGCCTCTGGTGGGAGGATGGCGCCAGTGTTCAGCAGCAGAGCTGTGTGTGTGGGTGAATGGGACTGTGACTATAAGACGCTTTGGGCCTTCAAGGAAGGTAGAAAAGCGTTCTACAACTATACGCCATGTTACCATTTTTCAGACCATCATATTTCCTTTTACACACTTTCCTTTGACATTTTTGGTAACAGTCAGATGAACAGTTTGGTTGTTTTATAGAAATCAAGCTCAGTAAAGGTTGACTTCTCATTTAATCATTAAGCCGTTCATTTCTGTCCCTGAAAGCTTTCAACGACACATTTGGAGTTCAGGTACCCCCCCACACACACACTCCCTCATAAATGATATTTTTGTTCTCAAGTATAGTAAAAGATTGAGTTCTTAAACAGATCAAATGGTAAAAACTGAAAGAGAAGCAGCAACATGTTATGTGAGCTTTAAAGTAGTTTCTGTTCTAACATCCACAGTGGACAGTAGAACGAGGATGTTTGGGAACACCAACAAGGTCACGCTCTCTGTCAGTTCAGTCATGGAGGCACAAGCGCGGGAACACCTGCAGAACTCTGGATCCATCCAGTCTGGCCAAAGTGTCAGGAATAGTGGTGAAGACGGGGAGGAAGTGGAGGACAGTGAAGTCAGTCCAGTAAGATGAAACTTGGCTGAAGCACAAGGCTATGCTAGGCTCCTTTCATGTTTGGTCAAAAAAATCAAGAGACTGATGATGGCATGCCTGCTTTGGCAGGTTAGGGTTCGATTCCCTACGGTGCTCTTGAAAATATTTTGACTTTAATACATGAAAAGATGAGCATAGCATCCATGACGCTGGATCAATGCTTATGTCCAAATTACGATCAGAGAAGGGTCCGAGCGGAAGACGGCTGTTAACATTTCGATTATTTCGATATTGTCGATAGATAAAAAGCTCTCCAGCCTTGATTGCCGCCTGAACCTGCTGGAGATCCTCCATAAAGAGTTCCAAGGCCTGCGAGAGTCCCTGGAGTTCAGCCAGCAGCAGGTGCAGGAGCTGCAGGAGAACCAGGCCCTCAGAGAGACCGTCCAGACTCTGAGCAGCGACACCGCTCGTCTCTCTGAGGAGAACCGCTCCATCAAGGAAACCCTCCTGGATCTTCAGGCGAGGAGCATGAGGGACAACCTGGTCATCTCTGGGATTCCAGAGGAGGCGGGAGAAGACCCGGAGGCCACGGTGAAGTCCTTCATGGAGGTCCAGCTGAAGCTCCCCAAGGAGGAGGTCCAGAAGATCTCCTTCCATAGAGTGCACCGACTCGGAGGAAGGAGGTCTGATAACCAGCGTCCGAGACCCATAGTGGCTAAATTCGAGCACTACAAACAGAAGGAGCTGGTGAGGAGCCGCGGCCGGGAGCTGAAGGGAACACACTTCAGCGTCAACGACCAGTTCCCGGCGGAGATCCTCCGGCGCAGGAAGATCCTTTTCCCGCTGAGGAGGAAGCACCTCACCGCCGGGTCTCGAGCGGTTGTCTCAGTGGACAAACTCTTCATTGATGGACGGCTCTTTCGGGACCCCGAGATTACCCCGTGGCTGCGCTGAAGACCCTCAGATGCTGCGATCAGAACCTCCATAATGCGCTGACGAAACCGATTTAACTGATTTAAATTAATGGAAAATCAGCCCATCAATCATCCACACCTCCATCTCGTCAAATCAGTTATTTCTCTCCCCTCTCATGTTTATGTTGTTTTGTTGTGTTTGTTTTTTCTTGTTTTTCTTTTCTTTTTTCCTCTTTTTATTCCCTCCTCCTCCTCCTCATATTTAAATCAACTAAAGGCAACACATCCCTGGTAAGTACCCATTTACTCATGCACGAGACATGCGCGCGCACGTACACGCGATCCCGCACGCACTCGCCGACATACCGCAAACACCTCACATAGGCTCATATAGGACACATACAACAAGCAACTCACACAGCCAGGAAACATTCACGCGCACAAGCACACAGCGCTCCTCTGCGCATTGGTCAGCGGGCACGCGCACAGGACTCACAGACGCACGCGCATTACTTAGCATAACACTCTCTCAGTCAGTGTAGTCATGTCCAGTCTGAACATCTTTAGCTGGAATGTGCGTGGACTTGGCTCTGGGCCAAAGAGGCTGAAAGTTTTCAACCATCTGAATGATCTAAAAGCAGATCTAGTTTTACTGCAGGAGACCCACTTATCCAGATCAGCTGATCATCTCCTGTGCTGCTCACAATTCCCATTCATCTATTCAGCTAGTTACAACTCCAAACAAAGAGGAGTTGCTATTTTGATTAATAAAAATATTACATTTACTCATAAGAACACAATTGTTGATCCAGAAGGCAGATTTGTAATTATTAACATATCATTTCAGAATAAAGATTTCTGTATAGCCAGTATCTATGGTCCCAATGCTGATGAATCCTCCTTCTTTCACAGATTCTTCACCTCACTTTCGGTTCATGCTGACTCCACAATAATTATAGGAGGAGACCTCAACTTGGTCCTTGATCCTGAACTTGACAGACTCAGCACAGCAGGACACCAGCGCACATGGCGTTCTGCAAGTATTTTGAAGCAGTACATGGATGAGTTGGGTCTCTGCGACGCTTGGCGCTCATGTCATCCAAACACTAAAGGGTTCACTTTCTTTTCTCCAGTTCACCACTCACAGTCTCGCTTAGACTACTTATTAGTCAGTAATTCTCTTTTAAAAGATATCAAGGATTCCAACATTCATCCAATTATCATTAGTGATCATGCACCAGTTTCTGTAAATATTT
>BSAI01000015.1:26016463-26040435 GCA_036245035.1 Adrianichthys oophorus
TGCTCCTGGGGGAAATTTCAGGCACTCAAACCCCTCCACCACGATAAAGTGGCGATTCAGAGAGGGGAAAATTTTTTTTTTTACCCAAATACTAATTATTTGGGTGGGAAAACCGAAGTACTCGGAGGAAACCCAAAGGCCTACTCAACCGCTTTGAATTTGTTACCAATCATTTTGGGATTCTTGTGTCTTTGGACATGTTGTATTTCAAATGCAATTTCCCTGGTTAGAGAAAATTTAACTCAAAAAGATTTATGCTTGATATTTATGTAGTTTTTTGCTTTACAGGTTTCTGACATCAAATTAGGTAATTGTGGGACATCATTAGTTGTTTGTATCCTTTTTCGTTGGACAGGACAAAAATAAAAAAGGGGGAAGAAGAGAGAGGCATGGAGGTGTGGTAAAGGTACAAAAGACAGTGGAAAAGGGGGGGTTAAAGAAATTGGAGGATGATTACGGGGGGGGTTGGATAAAGAAACATAAAACAACTGGCAACAAGATGCTGGAAGTTTATAATAACAGTCACGTGTGAATGTTTGTCTAAAAAGGGTGGGGCCTTTCCACACACTCAGATGTTACAAACATACCTTTTGGCTCCAACAGTCTTCACAAACCTGTCAACATGTACACAACCACAGCTCACACACACACACTTATGCATACAAACCAACACATGTAAAGCATTTCATTCTGTCACGTGAACCAAGAGTGCAAAGGTGAGTCGAGACTTGTGTTCAGGTGAATGTTAGTATTAAGCTGAGGTGGATGATGGAATGTAAAAATAGAAAAACGAGGGAGCAAGGAGCAGGAGCGCTGTTGGGAGCCTCCACTAGGGGGCGCCTCTAGTCTGAATTTCCTTTGCCCTGCCAGTTGGACCACAGCAGGTATCACATCCAGGACCGTTGGAGGCAGCAATCTCTCTTTGAACAGCTTTAGTTTAGAGTGCGTGTGTGCGCATGCTTGTGTGTTTTCTTCCTGTTTTTTTTGTCCTCAGAGCCAGCCCTTCATGAGAGCCGGGTTACAGGTGGAGGTGTTGTCCTGCTTCTGTACTTCCCCCTCCCTTCACTGTTTGTGTGTGGTGCACGTGAGTGGGGTGTTCATGTGTCTCATGTATCCTTCCACATCTGTTCAGTGTGTATTTGGAGGTAGGCTGAACTCTACATTGTTATTGGATGGTTGTTCCAACCTTGAAACAGTGTCTGTGTCTGCTGTGAGCATGCCAAAAACATGTTAGCGTGTCCCATCTCTTAGTCTCTGAATAGACGGGGCAGGAGCATCAATTCCCTCTTTGAACTCCAAAAAATGTCCCAACTTTTCTGGAAATATTTAAGGCTCTGAACTTCTCTCTCCGTCAAAGCGGCTACATGTGAAACTGAGACTCAATCCTCTAGATTTCAAGAACAAAATATGTTTGTGACTGAAAGAATCTTCAGGTAATAACCTCAGAACCCGGATGTTCCCCAGCTGCTCTGATTCATTATTCACCTGGTTTTTTTATCTGGAACAACTCAGCCTCTTTATATTCAGAGCACCAAAGTTTGCTCAGTGCAAAGTCTTAACTAGTTTCCTGATATTCATGTCCTGTCTTTTTGCAACTGCGTCACTGACCTACAATGGATCTCAGAATCTGTTTACTGCATCGACCCGAATCTGCCCCTTCTCCTGGTCTGAAGCTGACAACTGCCACCCTCATGTGCCAAGCTCTCTGTGCTTTTTTTTTTTTTTTTTTTACCTCAGTTACAAAACTCTGCATATGGATTCATCTGCATATATGTGGTGGCTGGATAACTCAGTTGATTAAGCACAGGACTGGGATGCAGGAAAACTAGGGCTCAATACTCTGAAGATGCAATGAGGAATTGAGGGGGCAATTAACATAACAATGGTTAGCTATTATCATCCAGTCTTGGGTAAAACTCTACTGCTCTACCTTCAGAGCATATGAGAGAAATGCCTGCTCAGGCGTCGCCCGGCCAAACAAGGTCTGCGTCAATGTGCTGGGGAACCAGAGCACCTCGATGGAAAGTGGGCAACTAGAACAAGACCCAAATGGACTAGATGTGAGAACAAAGTTCTGTTGGAATGCTACTACTGAAGTAATCCTACTCAGAGAGTATACATGCAGGGAATGTGGAGTGAATGGATGCTTCAGAAGCCACAATTCAATGTTTTCAGTCTGGTCACACAATCAAGACCCACATACAGTAGAACCGGAAATTTTATTCCACCCTTCTGCACTTTGTGCCCCTATCTGAACATCCCCCAAAATCTCTGTCAAATAGAACAGAATAGTGTTCTCTTTCGTCATCGCAGTTCACCTTTGACGGTCTCACTGATTCTTTAAGTGCGATTATGCTGCTGCTGCTTTTTTTTTTAAACAGCTCACCCTGTTCTGTGTCCTGATTGGCTGGAGACCTTGTCAATCAATCTCATCCATGCTGCGTCTCCTGTACAGCTCTGCAGATCTCCATAAATCTTTCATCGCTATCAGATCTTTGTTTTTATTTTATAGAACCGGACTTAGTTTTTATTTTTGAGAGTTTAAACAAGAGAGAAAAGTGTAAAAATGTTAATGTTTGTCTGAGAAAAGTGTAAAGTTTGTTGTGAGGAATTGGCGGGTTTTATCTTTGACGAGTTATTTTTTGAATGTAACTCCTGCAATAAAAGACAGAACACTGGACTGGTGAAAAGGTAATGCACATCCAGTATATGTCCATCTGCAGCAGAAGGCTAAAATATTTGACTTTTTTCCCATTTGTTCAGGACACAGCGCAGCTGCTCGTTTTTATTAAGTAGCGTCGCGAATCTTCTCTTACTTTTTTCTCTTCAAGCCGCTCGTGACTGATCAATATGTGTCTGTTTGCGCTGAACCATGATACAGTTAAAAAAAAAAAGCATAAACATATTATTCACTTAAATCATTTTTCTGCATAATTTTATATAGTTTTTGGTAACAAATTTTTAAAAAATGACCTAAATAGCCTCTTGGGAGCCAAAGAGCCGAATGGCTAAGAAAAGCCAGAATTCCCATCATTATTGAGAAGTTGGCACAAAACAGGAGATGTGTGAGGAGCTGGACCATGAAGGGAGAGGACAACTTTGTTACTGGTTTTCTTTTATATAATATTGTTCATATAAAATGTTGCATAGTTTCAGTATATTAGGATTTCACTTTTGAAATCAGTTTACATGCATCACCATCGAACTGTGAACCTAAGAACCTGCCAACATGTGGTATTCCAGTTTGTGGCGACTGCATGTCAGGGCTCGCCCAGCAAGGATCTCAACATAAAAGGGTGGAAACCCCTCATACCAGCACTCCGAGCCCCCTCACCTGGCCCCCTGCATGCCCTAGACACCTCCCAACACACACACATGCACACGAAAGTTTGTCCCGCTATCGTTATTAGAGCTCTGTACTGGCTTCCATTCTACCTAATCAGCTAATTGATATTATTTTCAACCTTGGCATGAAAATCAGCCAAACTTAAACATAACCAGGTACTTTTAGTACATTCTGCTCATTAGGACTAACAAGGTTTACAGGTTCTCCAAGGTCAGTGGTTCTGATAGAAAAATCCTAATAAGGTAAGCACTATGTGATCATACACACACACAGACACACACATGAAGTCACACATATACACACACAGGCGAACAAAGAACCCTTTGTTTCGCTGTGACACAAGGGAGATTCAGTCTGGCTGCAGGGCGTCTGTTTAGCTGTAGCTGACCATCATTATCTGGTTTTTGCTGCGCTCTCATTCTGTTGGAAGAACAGGCAGACACTGCAGCATGCTAAACAATGACATTTTACAGTTCAGACAAACGTACAGACCTAAGAACTGACTGTGGACCACAAACAACTGGGGTCAGAAAAACATTCAGAGTAGGAGCCTACTGAATAGAAAGTAGTAGGCTACAACCCTAGCTCCGCAGTGTCGGGGCATTGACTGAGGGGGATCTGAGGTCCTCCCCCAGGAAAATGTTGAAAATTAGGGCTTTTTTTTGCATTTTCCCAAGCATCTGAATGCATTATTTCAAGTGATTTGAAAGCAGTAGAAAAAGGGGTTTAATATCTAACTCCTACTTTATCACTGTTGACAACTACGATTTCCTACAACCTGTTTTCCTGTGACTGCTTATCTATGACACCGCTTTTGAGGAGGAACCCCCAAGGACCATTGTTTGCAAAGTAAACTTACTTGTAACACAGTCAATGAAATGTTTTTTTAATCACGAATAAGTTGTTTCTGTTTTCTTTTGCACAACAACAAAACACTGTAATGAAAAAGCCCCCCACCCTCGCATCCCTACGAGGAGAGCAGTGTCAATCCGTCACCTGTAGCCTGAACCCACTGAAGATAATGACATTTCTGTTCTGAAATGTTTATTATCCATCCATCTACATACCTAACCTGCTATATCTCCTCTTGGGGTCATGGGGCTGCCGGAGCCTGTCTCCAGCAAGTGCCTCGACACTTTGTCATTTTTTGTGTCTTCATTATATTCAAATGCAGAGAAGTGTTTACAAACTTAATAACTAATACATTAATATTACATATTCATCATTTTGGTCACCTTGAGGTAGCTGTAATGATGCTTTAAACCAATCACTTGTCAGAAGCTGACAACTGTCCTTCCAGATTTCGTTTTGTCACTTGTGTTTCCTGGTTTTGATATTTTCTGCTTTGAGTTGTCCTCCTGTCAGTCACACCAGGTCCATGTTGATCCCCCACAGCTGTCTTGATACAAGTGAATTGTCCTCAGCGTATTTAAGTGTCTGGCTTTCAGTTCTTCATTGTCAGGTCATCTGATTTACTTTTTGTTTTTCATTGTGGTTTGTCATGTTGAAGTTTTTTTTAAAAGGTTTTCGTTTCTGCCACCAAACCTGGTCTCCTTCGTGTTGGGTCCTGCACCACCTGCTGCAAGAAATAGAAGACTAGAACTCTGGTAAGTAACAAAAGAGAGCAGAGAAAGCTGGTCTGTATTGACTGTGAGGTATGACGTGGAAATATAGGCCTGTTCGTACCTGCCTGACTCACACAGGCTTTTGTCCACTGTCAACCCAAAACATCCCCTCCCTTGGTTCTCTGCACCTCATTCTTCCCCCCCAGTACTGTGTGTGCTGTGAGTTTGTGTCAGACTGCTGTCAGATAAAGAGAGAATTTCAGGGGAAAGCTGTGAATAGATAAACGGTATTTAGTCAATACTATTATCATTCAGATTCAGTGGCGCTTTGGCTTGAGGTATTATGACCTCTGCGGATGACTGCTCAAAACAGTGATAAGAACAAGAAGTAAAGTTTTGACTCTGGACACAGATGGAATTAGATAAAAGAACAAGGCTTTAGCTTAGAGCAAAGTACACTGGAAAAACGTACTTCTCAAAAGAAGTTTAAAAATTTAATGTTTTTACTTTAATATAAGTGGGAAAAAAAATCTGCCAATAAAATCAGTGAAGTTTATCATGGTTAAGATTTCTTAAAATAAGTTGTGAAGTCCTGACCTTTTAGGACAGTTTTGTCCTAAAACTATAAACAATCATATTTAGGTCTATCACTCTGGTAATTAGTAATATTATACCTTAAATTAATTGTAATGTTAAAGTTTCATATCTTTAAAGTAGACATTGATAAACATACATACATGCTTAGAAGTTTTACCCCTTTTTCAAAAGCCATCTATCTAGATTCCTTTAACTAACTATCTAGCTTCCCCTATCCTTTTTCTCGACCAATTCAAATAAGATTATAATTACACAATCTAAGATAAAGTTGTCAACACTTTATGTAAATAATGAGTCAGAAATCTAATTTCATTGGAGATATTACTGGAAATAAGATATTTTCAAGATTTTATGACTCAATAAAATTGTCAAGATTTCTTGTCTTGCAACAAGTCATAGTATCTCACTGAAAAGTTACTAGTCACTAGTTACTATCCCTCTCTTATCCCTGAAGTCTCCGTGGAAACCAGGGAGTAGATTACTTACAGAGTTCAGCGATAGAGAAAAGAGGGGATTTAAGAAGGAAAACACCAAAGACACCCACCCCCCCCTTCTTTAAAACTGTTCCTTTTTCTTCTTTCAATTCTGTCTGGGCTCGCCTGTCTGAACCAGCTTTTGTTTGTCACTGTCATTTCCACTTTTCCAGCTCACTTGTATATGTTGGTGCAGCTCTAATCTCCTTCTTTCCTGACTCACAGAAACATGTTTTAAAAGTCTACTTCATCTTGACATATGCAGCCGTTCCTCACAAAAATAAACCAGGTTTTTTGATCACTTCGGTTCTGTGCCTCACTGCTCTCAGGAGTTGGGGGCTGTGTGGTGGTCCTGTGGGCCCTGGTCTTGGTGCTTGGCCAGATTGCCCGGCAGCGGATTTACTCCATAAGCCCTACAGTATGGGTGCTTGGGTAGGGTGGGGGGCTGGTCGCCGCTTCGGCGAGGGTCTTGTTGTGGGGATGGCCGGGAATTTTCCCTCCGTTTTAACATTCCATCATCCACCTCAGCAAAATATAAACACTCCCCTGAGCACAGGTGTCTGCTCACCTTTACACAATTAGTTTATGTGACAGAATGAAATGCTTTGAATGTGTTGGTTTTGTATGCATAAATGTGCGTGTCAACTGTTTGTTGACAACTTTGTGAAGACCCTTGGAGCCAACAGGTATGTTTGTAACAACTGAGTGTGTGGACAGGCCCCGCCCATTTTATACAAACATTCACACCTGATTGTAATGGTTATAAACTTCCAGCATCTTGTTGCCAGTTGTTTTATGATTCTACTTCCCCCTCCCCTGTAATCATTCTCAAATTTCTTTAATCCCGCCTTTTTCCTCCGTTTTATGTGCCATTACCCTCCATCTCTAATTCCTCTCTCCCCTCTTTCTTTTCTGTCCAGTCCAACAAAAACAGGATATAAACATAATCAACATGAATAATGTTTAGTTTAAATCACAAAAGGGGTTTATATGAATATACACCTTGTGTGTCCGATGATTTATAACCCTCGATTGTAACAGTAAAATCTGTCTTAACAGAAGGGTCTCAACTCATATCTGTTTGCTCAGTTGTTGGAAAGGACAAGTAAAAGTAAAAAAAAAAAACTTTCATGTCAATTGTAAAAATACAACCCTCATTAGCTGTGTGCATGCACCTGAACAAATTATAAGATGACACTACATTGTAAAGAAGAATATGTGTGTTTTTGTGCACCAAGAACAAGCATAGCTGAAAGCTGAGAGCTGTTGGTTTCAGTGATGGGAAGATGGCCCTTTCATGTTGGAACCTCAGTAAACTGATAGCAGAACCCCATTCACAGCTCTGCTGAGTTTGATTTCTGCTTTGTTACTTCTCTGTAACAATCTGTATCTTCTATAACAGATTTGTAACTTAGTCTTACCAAACCATCTGAGAAATTCTTCTTAAAGGGCTTTTTCTAGACTTTCCCACTGCATAATGTTACGAGTAGAACTCAAAGGAATTAGGAAAAAGACTCAGATTGTTGTTCTTGGAAAATGAACTGTCATAAAGCAAGTTAACACGACAGCAGGCACACACAGCAAACCTAAAATGGACTTTCACTCTGTAAAGTTTATCACCTGATTGAGGTGCAGCTAGATCATTAAGTACAACAACAAATCTTTCAAGTTGCCTGTCAGAATTTGACAGACAAATTGTTGGCACAATATAGCGTGTAGATAAAAAGATAGGGAACAATTTCCTTTTTCCTCATTAAGGACGAGTCATTTTGTCTCCAGTGAGAAACACAGCGAAGGAGATGTTGGGAAGAGATGAGCATTGGATCGCTACTTTGAGTAATTTGACTGGGTTGTCACATACCATTTCTTTTGGATGAGTTACCATCCACTCCTGGCAAAAGCCCAGTTGAAACACAATCCCAGTTGTTTGGGTTTAGGGGGGGCTGAGTTTCAAACAACTGTTACAGACTTTCTAGAAGTCTCGTGTTCATAAGAGAATATGTGAGACCAACTACAGGCTGCAAAAATCTCCCTGGTGGTTCAGTTTTCCCACCATATTTTGAGAAAACGTGCAAAAAAGAAAGTAGCAAGCAGCAGCCAGTTGACACTCCACATGCTCATCTGCAGGTGAAAAATTACAAAAATATCTGACTGATTTTAGAGGTGAACTCTTGTTTCGCCCAAATCTGGTTGCAGTATGAGCGATAGCCTGCTGCAGCGTGACCTGTGAACCCACAAACATTCTCAGGAATGTTTGAGTGTGTCAGCGAATGAAGCTCTGCTGCATTAACACCTGAGTGTCTTAAGACACTTCAAACAGCAGTTCACTGACCTCTGACTGAATGTGAGCAGGTATTTTTGTTTATCCTTGTATTTACCTCATTCTGCAGAAGAACGTATGAATGGAAAAGAGAATTTTGTGGAACAACCTCCTTAAACTGAATTGAGAAGCAAAATAAAGCTTATTTGACCAAATATCTTTTGGGGTCTTCTTTACATGGTTTTCTAACATTTCTACAGTTTGTAACTATACCTACAGTAGTGACAGAAGTTACAATGAAGCCATGTAAACTTTGTTTCTGGGATCTGAGGATGTTCACAATATGAACAACATTTTGGTTTCATGTACTTTGCTTTTTATTGCTTTGAAAGAGTAAACAAACAAGAGGCACCGAGCTGCAGATGAAACTGACATTAAACACATGTACATGTTTATTCTTTTCCAAACAATGCTGCGTTTTAAGATAACGGGACGGTTCCTCACATCCTGGACAGAACTCAGTCAGGCTCAATCATGGTCGTCTTTGGATCTGCTGGAAAACAAACGAGATCTTTCCAGCCAATTGCCATCTCCTTCAGGAACATCTCGTGAAGTGCTCATACATATTATAAAACTTAAAACCATGCTGCAGCAACATTGATCTTAGCCTACATTTTGAGACCAGGTTTTCCTCATGACTCCATCATACATACATTTTTAAGAACAGTTTTGAATAAAAACTTGATTTTTTGTCATGTACAAATCAATGTAAACAAACAAAACAAGGTAAAGCTGCAACAGCTATCATAAACAAGTAAAAGAAATGCTGCCTCTAGCCAGGAGAAAAACAAAGACATGATCCAGTCACACCTGGTGACGCTCCAAAGAACACACTGCTTTGTTTTCTACATTCTAAGTGAAAAGTTGATCATGACTCATTATTTCCCAAACCTCATAGATAGACCATCTTACCTCTGTAAGCATAACATCAAGGCTGTTGGTACTAAACAGGTGGCTTTCTGTGGCATGTTCTGACAACGGAGTTAACTTTATTAACAACTTTCACATTTTCTGGGAACGCAGGCATCTTTTTAAAGCTAACTGATTCACTTTTATCCTCCAATCTATTTTACTACCTATGTCATGCCAAGACTGAGATAAACAAAGACTTATGTCAATGTCAAGGCCAGACACAGACTGGATTCATGCAAGAGGTGGACTCACCCCCACTGGAGAAAAACTCCCAAAATGAGAACGACGGATGTTCTTCACCCTCCCAAACCCCTGACAAGTCCCATTCCCTGACATGCAGAGATGGATCTAAGTCAGCACTGGAGGGCAGAATCTACATCAAAACCCAGGTCCATTAAACACAGCAGGGGTTGAGGAGATTCTCAAAATGTTCCTTCCACTCCTGACAATATCCCCAGTCAAAGTTCTCAGTTCCCTGACCACACCAAAAACAGTGCCAACAAAAAACTACTTCCCCTTCTGAGGCACTGCTAGAATCTCTTTGAGCCCAGCCAATCTCCCTTCCTTATGGCCTCACCAAACTCCTTCTAGGACCTAGTTTTTACCTCTATTGTTGCCAGGACCTCGGGTCGCTTTGGCTGCACGTACCAGTCAGCCACAAGCCAACCAGGTTCGGTAGGACTTCTTCAGCTTAGTGGCACTTTCAGTGTCCACCTCCAGATTTGAGGGTGGCCACCACAGAAGGAAACCGGAGACCATACGTTTCCAGCTCCTTACAGTTGCAAAGGCTACAGAAGTGGAGACCACGTTCCTTTCAGATCCAATGCCCCCTGAGTTCCTGTTCAAAGCTCTATTGGATGTTGGCAGTAAAGACGTTCCTGACAGAAGGAAGGGTCAGTCAGATGTTCCTAAAAGTACATTTTGACCTGCCAAATCTTTCTGGCCTCCTCCCTCGCCACCAGATCCAACTAACCACCTGGTAGCGATTCGTTGACAACTCTGCCCCTCCCTCTAATCTCTTTAACCTTCAATCAGTGGTTAAGTTATCATTTTCTTAATTTAAGCTCAAATAAGTAATGATCACAAATCATTTCTGATCAAACAATGGTTTTCTCTGCCCGACTCTCCAGTCCAGCTTTTAAAGCAACGTTGTCCTGCTTGATTCAGCAATATCCCTCAGTCACCATGTTAACTATTAACCAGAAACTGCCTTCTCAAGATGAGGAACACCTCAAAGAGGAGGTTTCTCTAACGCAGAACTTCAAAAGATGACGCATTCATTTATTCACGCCTGGATTTTTCTAATGGTCTTTTGACTAGTTTAAACCAAAAAGAGCTTGACTGCCTCCAGGCTGGGCAGACCTTTGCTGCACGTTATAAACCACACCAACAGAAAATCACTCATCACTGCAGTTTTAGCAGCACGCCACTGACTCTTTGTTCATTTTAGAATCCATTGTAAAAGTGGAGTTCTACATGGTCAGGCTACTTATTCTAGATCTAGGATTTTATACAGGCACATATGCTTGATCACTTTTATTGTTTGTCCCTCAAACATGTTAAAACATTAGAGGATTGAGTGTTCCAGCGGATGGCTCCAAACTCTGGTCACTTTAGCTTTGAGCCGCCGCCCTGAGGATGAACTTTTTTCTTTCAGCAAGTGTTTGGCTGAAAGTGGGTTTTTGTGTTTGTGAGGTTTCAATTTTTCATTTTTTTATTTTTATATTGTTTTATTTCAGGTCTTATCCTTTTATCCAGTTGTGACTTGTGTTGTTGAGAAGTTTGTCATCTTTTTTTCTGTGAAAATGATAAACTGCTTGCTCACTTCACTTTAAAGTAGGAGCTGCACACCTGGTAAATATGAGCAAGAGCATAAGAGGAATCCTGCATGAGCGTGCATGTGAGTCTGTGGGCTTGTTCAGAGCAGAGAAGCTCTTTCGTGTTTTAAAGTGGTTCCTGTTGCCTAATGAGATGGCAACGCTCCAGTGCCTTTGAGGAAAATGAACACACAGACAGCTTCTCAGGTGTGCCTCAGACACAGATTATATACTTTGGTGATTTTTTTTTTTGTTTTGTTTTACAGGAAAGATGTTTCAGGAACACGTGATTCCTTGTAAAGATTCTTGTTTCTTTTTTTTTTTTGCAGTCTGTCGCACAGAGATAAAACGTTTAAGAGAAATCTTTGAAAATGCTGGAGGCAGGGATGTGAGGGATTGTGAGGGGTTAGCAAAGTGCCAGTTAATGACTTCACGAGTTTATAGTATTTTTCCAATAATCCATCAGGCATTTGTTGAGTAATGTCAGTCTTCTTCAGTAGCAGATCAAAAACAGCAACTCTTTTATTTTTTCCTGCAGAAGTGAAATGTAATTTGGCACTTTAACGTTGACCACAAATACTGAAAAACAAATGCTGATAAATTGCAGTTTGCAAATGAGAAGAGGCAGAGGAGTCTGGAAGAAGACAAAGATCCTTTGAAAGTCTGCGAGCAATTCCTAACATCAGCCATTTAAATGTCTTCAGCTGTTGTGAATTCAGTATTCTGAGTGGCAGCTTGAAAACATTGAACAATCTGTTGCTGTAGTTATTCCTGGATTCTGTTTCACATGGATTTGTTTGCATTTGTTTTCAATTTTTACAGCACCCCGAAGAAGTCAGCACGTGAAATAAACTGAATTCATTATCAGCAGTTAGAACTGAAGAAGATATTCAAACAAGCAACTAAATGTCTCTTGATCGACCTTTAAAGTGCAGCTGCTCTGAAGAACGGAGTCCTGCAATAACATGACCTGGATGACAGAATGTCCACATGCCACAATCGTTCTTCACAATGAAAGTTAGAGACAGCCCTGCAGAAGAACAGCCCCTGTCATCACTGTTTTTTTTCTGTTCTCTTGTTAAAAAAAACAGAAAATCACAATTATCCTTCTCATTATTAAGTATCAAAGTACCACGCTAATCATATTTCCATCTATGTTCAAATCATTCCCAGTGGTCTTTTAATTATGATGATGCTTTTTTTTTTTTTTTTTAGACAAAATCTAAAAACCTGTGTGGTTTTCTAGAACATAGTTTCTAGAGAGCAGCAGGAGTTCATTAGAAATTCACCTGGGTTGTGGCCGGGATTGTTGGCATGGAGCAACCCTGCTGAGAGCTCTCTGTTTACATGCTCCTCACAACCACAAGCAAACATTACCAGTGCAACAAAAATGCAATATTGGAGCTATTCAGCCATACAGTTTTGATCCAGATTTCAGCTCAGACGAGGAAAAAATGGATCTATTTGTCTGCAAGTGGATGCATCAGAATAGAGCGGAGCAGGGAGCTTGTGGTCCGAAGTCACATTCACAAGCTTTCTTAAATTGCATGTTTTCATCTGCTCCTGATTCACGATAATTTGACTAAAGAAATACTCAGAAATGAAATGTTGAGCACAATTTTCTTTATGTCCTCCATGAGAAAATTGCTACAAGAACATGTTAAAAGCATCATTTTCATTGGAGTAGGTCTTTGGTTCTTGGAGCTGTGTGGCTGTACCTGCAGCTCACAACAAACAGCATTTATGTTTTTTCTTCAAACAAAACATGTTCAAGTCAGAGTTCCAGCTTTGAAAACCAAAAGAAAATCCAGTTTAAGACAGTCACTCATTTCTATGAATGAGAATTTAGACTTTTTTTCTGCAAAACAATAAAACACCTGGTTCATTTTTAATGAAAACCAGAAAAAATGTGAAAAGAACATTTCTTTTAGAAGAGCTTCAAAATAAAACTAAGGAAGCGTGTCTTAAAACTGAGCTACAGGTATAAGATTACAAATAGGCCTATGAAAAGAAATAAGTTCCAAAGCCACATGTGGCTCTTTTACCCCTCTGCTGGGGTTGTTTTACCCCTTTACTGGGGCTCTTTTATGTAACTCTTTTACCTCTCATTTGTGGCTCTCTGGTTAAAGAAAAATAAAACAATTGTAGCATTTAAATTTAGCCTGCAGATTTATGAAATTTTGACTGAGATGCTTCAATAAGGATAAGATCCATTTGTAAAGAATGAATTAACATTTGTAAAGTTCTTTTTATACCACTTTTGATATTATGTTTAAATTAAGAGGCCTTGTTATCCGTCTAAACTTTAAAAACTAAGCAAAATATTGATTTTAAAAAAGGGATAAGAAGAAGAATAATCCAAAGGAACGTTATTAGAACATTCTACCTGTCACAAAAACAGGCAGACAGCTGGTTCCACTTGCAGCAGGTGTATTCAGCAAAGTCAGGCAGGAAGCAGGCAGGCTGCACTTTTAAGTCCACGACGCCGAGCCGGGAACGACGCAGAGCCGGGAACGAACGTGCATCACACGTGTGTTATCCGCTGTGATGTCACTTAGTCATTCATATTAAAATAAACCTATCATGTCTCAATGGAAATGATATTTTTCAATATTGATATAATCAGTTTATTTCATTGTAAAACATTTTTCTTCTTCTTTTAACTTGTCTTGTCCGACAGCTGAAGGCCTCTTGAGTTGGACAGACTTTACTGTTACACAAGAGGGTCAGTATATTTGTATAAACCCTTTTTGCATTTGAGGCTAAATTTATATATTCTGATTATGTTTGCATACTTTGGAGGCTGAGGAAGTTTAAGGATGACTACAGAAGTGGGTGGGGGTGGGGGGTAGAATCATAAAGCAACACGTTGCTCGAGGATTATCATTACGGTCAGATATAAATGTTAGTCTAAAGGACGGGGACTGTCCATACTCACACTCAAATGTTACAAACATTCCTGTTGACTTCAAAAATCTTTACATTCGAAGATGTCAACATGTACACAATACAACTACAGCTCACATACAGATACTCATTCAAACAAACACGTTTAAAGCCTTTCGTTTCATGCATAGTATTAGTGCAACTGCTGACAACTGTGCTCAGGTGGGTGCTTATGTTCTCCTGAGGTGTATGATGGAATGTAAAAAGAGGGAGAGTGCCCGGTCACAGGCACACCATATCCCTGCCAAAGCAGCAGCAGCAGCCAGGGCCCCCTTTATTTGCCAAGTCTGCGCTGATGGCAGGTAGAGGATGTTTGCCCGCCTGGCAATCCCATCAGCCACCCAGACCAGGCCCAGCAGGACCACCACAGGGGCCCCCAATGCCAGAGGGCAGGGAGGCACAGGAGCACTGAGAGTGCAAGCTCTAGCCCAGCCAGAAGAATAGTTTGGCCCCCTGTCCCCACCACCCCCAGACAAGCATCCTACCACCACCCAGGAGTTCCAAGCATCCCCCCACCCAAACCGCAGGCACGAGCCAGGACCCTCCAAAGGAGACCTGCCCCCTGCTCCAGGTAACCATCCGCCCACCCTGCGGGAGGTCCAGGAAGGAGCAAGGCAGGGGCCATCCACCTCCGCCCAGGAGGAGGACGCCCAAGAGAAGTGAAGGTCCCTGAAGAGCATTGCAATCATGTGCCGACCAGGTTCCCCCACTGTTGGAATTTTGATGAGGCCCAGCACTCAAGGGCAAGGACAGCCCCAGCAATTAAAGTCGAGAGGGGAGAGGCCGTAATCCATGTGGCAACCAATGGGAGTGGTTCACTGCCAACTAGCACCAACCATGAGGTGCATTGCAGGCTAACCTCTCGTCACCCTAACATGTGGTCGTACGTACAAGGAAGGAGGGTAGGTGTCACCTCCAATTGGTGAATCAACCGTCCCCTGGCCCCCCTCAGCATTGGACCCAAGTCTCTCCAGCCCAGGAGCCCCAACCAAGAAGAGCCAACCCCCAAGCCCTCACACCCCCATCCCACACAAAGAGAAAGAAGCAAGAAGGAGCCGGTTAACACAGCCCCCCACACCCAAGCGCTGCCCCTGCAGAGCTCTGATTGATTTGATTAACAACTTTCTCAGACAGATCGATGTGAATGGATAGATTGATTAATCGCAGTGTTGTAAAGTACTTGAGTAAATGGACTTAGTTGCTTTACCTAAGTATTTTTGGCTACTTTGTACTTGTATTGAGTATCAAAAATATAAGCAACTTTTACTCTGTCCTCGACTACATTTTTGATTGAATATTTGTGCTCTTTACTCCACTACAATTGAATGGACACTTACCCTTACTCATTATGTTGTGATTATGCACAAGAAGTCCACATCTTTATCAACATTAACATGACTGGATTGTTGGGTAGTAGACGATATTGCCACTTGCAGGGCGCTGAAGGTACTGGATGCTAATTATGAGTTAAATCACGTGAAAGTGAATTAGCAGCCAGCTTGCCTAATACCAGGTGTAGCGACATGGCTGCAGCCAGTGATGAAGCCATCACATCAAAATGGCGGATAAACCGATAGAGCAGGTGGATGTCACAAACTGTTTACGTTTATTATAGACGGGTTTTTTATGCTGATCTCACTGCTGCACGACAGAGGGTTAAAAAATAATAATAAAATAAAAATTAAACAAAATATATCAATAATAACATAAACAACAACAAATATTAACACAAAGGCACTGCTTCCATTTTCGAGATAACCAACTGCCGACCTTTAGATAAAATACTAATTCCGTTTTAGACGACCATTGGCTTCATCGGGTTTATCCGCCATTTTACCTGCAGCTAGGCACTCTTGACTCCAAGTCAGCTCTGAATTTACTACGTTTTTGTACATTGTGTTTTTTTATTGTATGAAAAATTGAATGAATGAAGGAAAGAAAACTTATTGTGCCTCTTTTGAACATTTGAGAGTGCCTGAGATTGACTTTTTGTTCTATTTTTTAAAATCTATTTTGCTCTGTCATTTTGATATATTAAAGATGTTAAATTTAATGTCTATAAATATTAGGAAATTAAACCTCATCAATAATTTATTGTTTTTCATATTTCTTGGTGTTCTTTGAGCCTACATTCAGTATGAGTAAAATACGCATATAATACTTATATAAAATATAAAATTGCGTACTTTTATACTTTTACTCAAGTCTTTTCGGTATTGGTGACTTGTAACTTGTAATGGAGTCATTTTACATAGTAAGGTATCTGTACTTTTACTCGAGTACAGCTTTCAGGTTCTCTTTACAACTCTGATTAATCGTTACTCCCCTAGAAAGTAAGGAAAAGGATTAGTGCCCACCAGAGTAGACTTGTAGTAAACAACAGACAGTACCTTTGTTAATTTGCATTGTTTCTTGCAGTTGTAGCAAAGGGGTCAAACTCATAAGTTGCAACCATACAGTTAGAATAAATGCCTCTTCTCTTCACGTTTCAGTGTTCATGGGTTCACTTACATAGTCTATGATGAAGGACAGGAACATAATAAAGTGTTGACCTGTGGTTCTGAAGACTTTGGGGTGTTGCAGAGCTCTGCCTGCAGGATGATGGTCAATGCATCCAACATTTAGAAAAGAGGAGCTTGCACTCTAACTCTGAGCATCTGGCTTCGCCTTTAACCGCGTCTGCCGGTGATCCGCCCTCTCCCCGCGGGGCCGGGCCCCGGCATGGGGGGGCAGTGGGGCGGCGCGGGCGGACGTGCGGGCTCCTCAACTTTCTGTTCAGTTCGTCTCCTCTCACGGCATCCTCCGCGGATCTCCTCGCCGTCTCTGTGATTCCGCCTCAGACTCTTCCCCTCTACCGGACCGGACCGGACCGGACCTGCAGGTGGAGATGACGGCGCTCGGAGCCGCCGCGCTTTCCCGGCTGCTATGGCCGCTGCTCGTGACCTGCGGGAGCATCACGGCGCAGGAGCTGCCGGCCAACGGCCTGAACGGGTACAGCCTGCACCCGCCGTACTTCAACCTGGCGGAGGGCACCAAGATCACCGCCACCGCCACCTGCGGGCTGGACGACGCCGGCAGGAGCATCCAGGACCTGTACTGCAAGCTGGTCGGAGGCCCGGTGTTAGGAGACCCGAGCCAGACCATCCAGGTGAGGCTCCGCGAGTGTCCTCAAGCTGTAGGTTTTTGTGCGTGGAGGTCTGCAGCTGCAGCTGCGGCGCAGGCAGCAGCTGCAGCCGCAGCAGGTGCCTCCAGGAGTCAGAAGTTGGTCGACAAACTTGTCTGTGGCGAACTGTTCACTGGCGTTATTGTGTTTGTGCTGTTAAACGGAAACCTTAAAGGAAGAACAGCAAGACAGTTAAGAAAAAAAAACGTTTTTTTTCCCCTTTTAACTCCGTGCTTGTGTGTACGCGTGCGCGCATTCGGTGGTCCGTAAACTGACACGGGATGGTGACGTCACAAAGCATCCAAAAAAGGGAACAATTCCCCCCCAACGTTTCAGCAACACTCATTCAGACACAGGCTGTCAATCAAAGAAAAGACCAGAAGTCAACTAAAAAAGGAAGACTGCATTTGTCCAACAGCAGATCAGAACATGGCTGCTGTGAAAGGCCCACTCCAGTGAAAGCGCTGCTTTTTACATCTTCTTCTGCTGTTTTTCTCATGATGGAGGACAAATTCAAACCTTTCTGAGAATGTCTTCAATCAAATCAGAAACAGATGGAAAAATGCCATTGCAAAAAGATCATATTAGCGACTTAGAAAACACGCTGGGCAGGCCACAAGTCTCCCTGCTCCGCTCCATTCTGATGCGTCCACTTACAGACAAATAGATTCATGTACGTCTTTGTTTTCCTGGCCTGCGCTGGAATCTGGATCAAAGCTGTACGGCTGGATAGCTCCATAATTGCTCGTCGTTTTTGTTGCCCCGCTAATGTTAGCTTGGAGGTGTGAGGGGTTGTAAGCTAGAGGTAGAGAATGCAAACAGAGAGCTCTCAGAAAGGGGAAGGGTGGCGAGGTTGCTTCATGTCAACGTTTCCGCCCACAACTCAGCTCAACTATGTTTTGGAAAATTACAGTTTTTTTAATTTTGGCTAAAAACATTTAAATTATAATTAAACAATTTTACAACAGATCAAAAGATGATCGGGAACTGCTTGACCTCCATGAGACTTTTAGTAGCATCTGCTCCAGTAAAAATGTTATCCATCATTCATCTTCATGTGCATCCATCTGTCTGTTGTTTGTACTTTTGTTTTCCTGATACTTTTTTCTGCCTCTGCTTTCTAACCTTGTCCATTCCAGATTCATGTTCTGAAAGTACAGTGAAAACTTCTAAAGATGGCTTCCAAACTGTGCTTTAACCTATTTTATTTAGGGGATTGAGTCTATGTTTAAAATGGAAGGCTGCTATAGAGGATTTGTGACACCAGAAGAAGACAGCCCAAAATGACCTTTTAAAAGAAGCTCAGGGGCTTTGACTCCGCCCCCAAAACCAGCTATTATGAGTAAGCTGTGAACTCGTGGCTGAAAAGAGAGCTGCTCCTCTGTTTCCCTCTGATATTTTAACACCACCTTGTTAATAACATTTTATTAAAAAAACATTTTATTTTCATTTTCTTCACTAGTGCTGGTAATCTGTCAAACATTTTCTGGGTTTGAGATTTTTCCTTTTACAACTGAACTCCACATGTGGCTGTTCTCTCTTTGTTTTATATGTGACTGAATCAACTAAATGACAACAAGCCTTTACGGTTCATTATGTTAATATTGCATGTAATGAGTGGTCTGTGCGCTGCAGTGGATTCAGAGGCAGGAACTGAGGCATCCGCAGAGTGCAGGGACCCCCAGCTGTCCTGTAAGGCCCCATTTCATGCACTTCTTCCTCTGTACTTCTGGCAGTGCCTATCACAGGTCACTGAAGCAAAGACCCACCTCAAAGTGGAAAATACAGAATTCATGTGAGATCGAGGCTCAGTCACGTCTGACTTTCTTGTTGTTCGTGTCAAATTATGTTTTAAAAAAAGAGTAAGATTGTATCAGTAAGAGGCTGCTTGGGTTAAAGTGCAAACCACCAAAACATTCCTGCAGTTTCTTGAGTTAACTATTAAAGCAAAGTTCCAGGTGACAATGTGAAGTCCAGTTCTCTCAACCTCTTGTTCTCGCTCTCATTTTCCCCACATTCCTCAGGGTGACTGACCCGTATCCTCCAATCAGACTGGCCTTATTCACTCTGATACTGTGAGATTACAGCCTGAGTGCAGCCTCCCCTTGCAGTTAGTTGAATTCTGGACTTCTTATGAGGCTAAAAAGAAAATGTTGGCATGGCTTTCATTGAAACTCTGGTGTGTGGTTTTGTATCTCCATACATTCAAACTACCTGTTCTCAAATCTGTCGCCAGAGTGAATGTACGTTATTTTAAAGCTTGAAGTTAAGAGAGTAATGCCTTAGTCACAACTGCTCTTACAGATGGATACAGGCTGCCTGGAGGGGAAAAATGGGTAAACCGGTACAGGGCATGTGGGTGGACCGCACACAATTTTAAGATGGTAGACCGCTCACTGGGCTGTAGGGTGAAAATGTTCATGCACATGTTTTTTCCTACAGACATGCTGTGAGCGACAGGTCATAGTGAACACTTGAGCAACATGCAAGAGTGAGTAAGGGTGTAGTTGTGTAGTTGGTCAGACGCAGGCGTGCTTAAGTGCTTGGAACTTCCTATATCCGAATAAATACTTCACAATACATTTAGCAATCAATTGACAACGGTAAATTCCATTTTCGCGATGTCCCATGAGGTGACGTATGAGCCTCATGCAAACACACCTCGGTTCCCTTTAGGATTCAGCTGCTCCTGTCTATGACCCTCCAATAGCATGGGCCGAATCTGAAATGCTTCCCTAGCCCTACAGCTTCTCCTTATTACTACACGTATCCCTCTAAGCAGAGAGATATGACAACAAAAGGGTCTTCTAATTTGTTACTACCGCTCATTGACGTTGTCACCGCTCTTCTATGTTAGTGCGTAGCTGCCAGCACTCGGAAAATGCACGAAATCAAACTGTTACAACAGTGTTATAACTTCAAAAAGCCACGCTAAAACAAAAACTCATTGCTTACATTTAAATGTAAATGTCTCTGCTTCAAAACCCAGCCACATGAACAAATGCGTTTCTCCTCTGCGCCACAAGCACGATGTGGATCACAATACAGGTGGAGGGGTAGCCAGCCTTAAGTCATTACGGCTCCTCCTGAAAAAGACTTTCAGACATCACTACAGCTTCAAATGCCCCTATACATGGAGGGATAGGGAGGACTCAGAGGGGTAGGTAAGCCACTCAGATTTAGCCCCGCAGCACTCATAACGGTGCATTTGATTAAGGCTACAAAAATGTGTCCAAGAGCATAGAAACACCCTACCGTTTTCTTTATTTGAGATCCAGACTAGAAACATTTCATATGAGCTCTGGTTAATTCCATAAACTTGGGTTGAGGAATGTGATCTGCAATAAGCTGTTAGTTTAGGGAACACCACAGGATGATTGATACAGCATCACTGGGATTCTGGGGTTTACTGCTCAGCAGTTTCTGGCTGGCATCAGTGGTGCAGAAGCTAAAGTGAGGACAGGCCTTTTGTTTGTCATTATCCTGCTGCTACAGAATTCATGAGAATATTGCCTTTGGAATGCAGTTTCTCTACAGAAATATGTGCTCCCTCGGTGTGGACCTCATAAGCTGTGAACATCCGTGTTGTAGTTTTGTCTCCTTCTGTTATAGGTTTCTGCTTTATCTCAATGGATGCATCAGACTGTCTCAGACCTGCACATATTTTACAGAAACATTTCCAGGTTGAGCATATCCAGGTGGATAAATATGGTGTCTAGACAGAGATGTTAGAGGATGAGGGAAACAAACTATGATCTGTATTCTTCCACTTGATGATCAGTATGTGGTTGTGATGCTGCACACAAGTATAAATGCTTAGTATAGAACCGTGATCCAACCTTAAGAGGTTTAACCATCTTAGGCAGTGCTTCTCCCCATCAAAAACAAAACAGGTCTGAGTGCTGTGGAGGCTGCAAGACAAGCATGTTTTAATTCATTAAAACTGTGGGAGGAAGACTATGGAATGTGTGGACATGTTTGTGTTTTTGTAGAGACAACAAGGTAAAGCTGTCCTTGGTTTCCTCCGTGTTTTGATGGATGATGAGTTACAATGCAGTGGAAAAATGTAAATGCCATGAAGCATGTGATTTGTCATGAATACCACAGCCCACCCAGAAAAAGTCACTGACTGTAGTATTTGTCCGGCCAGCTTTGATTTAGATAACGGTATTATTTCAGTAAGATTCTTTAATGGGCCAACATGTTTCCATCCAGAGAGTCACTCGTTTTTCCTGAAGATCCTGTATGGACGATGGCTGCGTTGGACTGCTGGGTAGTTTTTTCTGGCACCCCAGTCCCCAGCTTTCAGTGGGATTCAGGTCTGGACTCTGAGGTTTAAACCTAACTGGCTTTTATTTAGTCTTCAGCTGTTTCTCAGGCTCTGAGGTGTCACACTCCCTGGATTTCTCACAGATTTTGCTCAGATCAGCCTCCCTACAGGCAACCATCTCTCTCAAGCTGATGCATCACTCTGCATGAGCAAACCAACTCAGAGACGCTTGACCTTCTTCCATTGGCATTGAGTCCCAATATTTGCTCCATAGCTTCTATTCTCTTTGACACAAAGCTTTCTTCAGGCTGCACAGCTGCTGGGTCAGAATGTCCTTGAGTTTCTTCATGCTGATTGTATAGAAACAATCTAACTTTAACCATTAAACAAACTGCTGCTGTTTTGTAGTTTTATTTTTGTGAAAGTGCAATCATTCAAGTCTTTTTCTGAACGTTCCTTCCTGAAGAAAGTAGTTCCCTGTTGTGCTGGACAGTTGTACAGAGTTAGTAGTTTCTGCTATCTTCTTCTGTTTTCTTTATTTGAGAAGTTCTATGAATGGGAGGCTCTCACTCATCTGTTAATCCCCGTTGTTGACTTTGTTTTTGAATGTTGTATAGGCGTTTGCACAAACATACTGTAGGAGCTGGCAAATCATAAAACAAGGAAGTCCAAAGGGGAGCTAGGGGTCAGATGAAAACTTACAAGTCAGTTGGAGTTGTGAACTCTGACCTCTGTGAGCTAAACTGGAACGCCTCCTTGCTCAGTGCTGTTCAGCCCCACATTTTTTCAGTTACATTACTAACCTGAGTGAGGTCCATTCAGAACCAAGTTCACTTACAAACCAGAAAGATGGAGAGACTGCTGCAGTGTCTGCTCAGGTTTCAGTCCCGCAAAGCTTGAAGTGGACAGAAAGTTTAACCAAACTCTACCTGCACACATCCAACTGCTCCCAATCACCAACAATCAATGACAACATCCTTACCGCTGGATGTCATAGCTTGTTTAGTTTTTTATGATAAACACTTTTTATTTAGCTTGCATATAAAGTAGATTATTTCTTTCTTTAATGATCCACGCTGATAAAAATTGTGTTTTTGGTGTTTTTAGCATTTTCTTGTAGCACTTTTATCATGATGGAGGGAGTGAATAAAGAAAATCATGATTCAAATATAATTTCAGAGTATTGCTTTTTTGAAATCATGGTGAATCAGGAGCAGACAAAAAAAACGCTGTTTGAAAAAGCTTGTAGCTGTGAAGTAGAAGCCACAATTGGCAGGCCACAAGTTCCCTGCTCCGCTCCATTCTGATGCATCCACTTGGAGACAAACAGATCCTTGAACGTCTTTGTTTTCCTCATCTGAGCTGGAATCTGGATCAGAACTGTATGGCGGGATAGCTCTGATATTGCTCACCATTAGTGTTAGTTTGGGGGTGTGAGGGGCTGTAAGCAAGTGGGAGAGAGAGTGTAAACAGAGAGCTCTCAGACCACTTGTAACAACCACTGGAAATGCTTTAAAATAGATCAAATGATGATCAGAGTGGGAGTTTAAAGGGTAGAACTATAAATATTTTTGCTATATCTTAAAGATGAAACACTGACAGCTTTGAAATGAAGCTTTTTAGACTTTTCTCAGTGTTTTCCTGATCATTTTACAGTCCAGCTTCATTGTTTGTATGAATGAAAAACAGTAGTGAAGAAATGCTTTTGACGTGCAGCAACAGTTTTTTCAGTATGATCGCTTTTGCTGTTTTTGTTTCTATTATTAAAACACACATGAATGCAGCAGAGCAGCAACTTGACTTGACTGCTGCTTTTGCAGAAGTTTGGCAAAAATCAGTTCGTCTGTGCTGATGGTCAGCAGATCCTGGCTGCTGCTGACCCCCTAAATAAATCTTAAGACTGCACCACAGTGTGTGTTGTCATGTGACGAGTCTCAGACCAAGAACGTCAAGAATTTAGAGCTGGATTGTATTAATAGGTGAGCCTGATCATTTACAAGACGTTTTTGGTGCAAAGATATTCAGGATAGAGAAATTATACCTTAGTGGAAGTATTCAAAGGGCCTATATCACGCAAAATCTACTTTTTGAGCATTTAAGTGTATCATAATGTTTGTTCCTCACAACAAACAATCCATAAGCAGTATTTTGATCTGTTCACGCATCTCAGGGCAAGAGAGACGGAAACATTGCAGAAGCGACCGTCAATCAGACACAGCAGCAGGAGAGAAATTCACTGGAGCTACCGGGAGACGCAAATGTTTTCATGAAACCAAACATGGAGACGTAATCACAAGGTTTTTGTAGAGGTCTTCAAAATAAATAAACCGGATCTCTAAACATCGTCCATGTCTCCCATGCATTGTAAATGAGATAAACAGACGCAGCTCTGTGTAGCAATCCGGCTAAAAACATTAGCTGCTAGCTCCATGTAGCAATCAGGCTAAAAACATTAGCTGCTATCTCCATGTAGCAATCAGACCAAAAACATTAGCTGCTAGCTCCATGTAGCAACCAGGCTAAAAACATTAGCTGCTAGCTCCATGTATCAATAAGGCTAAAA
>BSAI01000015.1:26040445-26062180 GCA_036245035.1 Adrianichthys oophorus
CATTAGCTGCTAGCTCCATGTATCGATAAGGCTAAAAACATTAGCTGCTAGCTTCTCCTAGCTAGCTAGCTGGCTCCTTAATGCAGTGAGCTGGAAGCAGAGGATGGACGGATGGACGGATGGAAACTCCTTGCAAAACTGTTCATTAAGTGCAGGTAGCGGCAAACTACATTTATTCGAATAAGGTAAAAACTCCTCAGTCTTATTGCACTATGTCTTCTACTTTTACTCAGTTCTGTTGGGACATTTTTAAAACAGCTTTTTTTTTCTTATTACTATTATTTCCATCAGAGATTTAATTTTTGTTACCAGAGATCCCTGATTACTAACGTTATTTAATTTGAACTGGATTTTGATATATTTCCTTTCAAAATCAGTAAATTCAGAGTGAAGGATCATACACAAACTGCTTTGCAATTAAGCTACTACTATTAAGTTACTTCTTTTTTCCGTGCTCCTTGTTTCGCTCGAGGTGCTTTTTGAATAATGACTTGATTTGTGAAGTAATATACGGTTACCTTAGTACTGTATTTGAATAGTCCTCTTACCTGTGCTGGCATGGAGGGTGTAAAACAGGGGTTTGCGTGTGCAAAATATTTCAAATATAAGAGTAAATGTTGGTTTGGCATACATCAAGAATGGTGTGAAAAAAGACTTGGGCTTAATTTAAAGTTGAGGTATGTCAACTCACTGCCTGCTGGCTCTTTCTAAAGAGACTGTGGCGGGAGTGTGGTGAGCCCTGTCACTTGTGTGTCTGGCTTCTGACACAGGGCTCAGAGTGTTGCTGCGACCTCCATTTCTTCTTATTTCTTTATTACTAAATAATGACTGATTAAAAAGGCTCTAGCTTTCCTCAGGTAGTGTTTACCTCAGACATCAGATGATTTATGTACGTGGGAGGGAGTTGATTTGCTGCAATCAAAATCTTTCCTTAAGCTGCCAGGCTGCAGCATAAAAACTTGAATTTATTCATTTTAACCCTGAGGCTTTTGAAGCTAAAAGGAATATAATTCTGGGTGGGGTCATCTTTCTTTGGAAACATTTGGAACCTGAGCCAGGTTCTGTGTTGGACCAACCGCACTTAAAGAAAAGTTCTCTTTCTAAGGCCCTCAGGTCTGCAGAGAGCCGGGATGTTTTTAAGAAAACGCTCATGACCTATCTGTTTAACTTGGCCTTTAATGTTCTACTCCAACCATCTTTTGATCTGTTGTCTACGTGTTCCCAGTGGTCTTTTATTATGATTATGCTGTGTTTAGCCCAAATCACAAAACTGTGTCACTTTTAAGGTCATCGTTTCTGCAGAGTAGCAGGAGTTCAGCAGAAATTCACCTCTGAGTTGAGGGTGGGATTGTTGGTGTGGAGCAATCCTGCCCCTACTTCCCATCATCCATCTGTTCACATGCTGTCCTGCTAGCTTACAGCCCCTCACAACCCTAACCTAACATTACCAATGCAACAAAATGGCGAGCAAAATTGGAGATATCCAGCTGTGCAGCTCTGAGCCAGATGCCAGATGCCATCTGTGATGAAGTTTCATATCTTTTGCTCTTTATAAGCATCTTTATGTCCAGAGTGTCCTCAGTTGGATGCTCTTCTTAAGGGTCGGCTGCTGTTCCAGCTGCTGTTGCTCTGGCTGGTGACCAGCATCGCCGCCTTCCTTTGGTGAAGCTGTTTGCAGTGATTCTGAAGCTCTGTGTTGCTCCGCCACCTGGAATAATGGAGTAATGTTAAACGCCTGAAATGTCCAATCTAGCAGCAATCAGAACAAAGTAATCACAGTCTGCTAAGGTCAAATGTAGGGGAGCTTTAAGGAAAGGTGGGTGTAACTGAGGCAAATGATGGAGCTGTGCAGCATTCCTGGTGTTTTTCTGAAGCTGATGTCCATCAGAGGCGCTCTTCACTAGATTATTGGCATTTTTTTTATCTCTAAACATGGAGATCAAAACTGATAGCATCTGTTTTGAAATGCTGGGAGCTCCCATTTGGAAAGCAAATGCAAATTGATGTTTTAAACGTGTCTCCTCAGGGCCAGTACTGTGACATCTGCAGCCAGGGGTTAAGTGATCGAGCTCATCCCATCACCAACGCCATTGACGGGACAGAGCGATGGTGGCAGAGCCCACCCCTGTCCCGCAGCACCGAGTACAATGAGGTCAACGTCACCTTGGATCTTGGACAGGTACAGGTCTCTACAATCAGAACCACATCTTATGCTGAGTCAGCACCTTCAGCTTGTTCCTTCATTATTCTTCTGTGGACACCTCCTATTTTCTGCTTTTACTGCTCTTTCTCTGCTGTCAAATTTCCAAATGTTTTTTTGGTCCATTCTCCTGTGTAGTTTGAACAGGTTTAGTCTGTATTCTACACGTTCAACTTTTTTGCTGCTCTGTTCCACACAAACCTCTTTGTGGTTTTGAACATGGTTCTCTAACATCCTCTTTGCTCCACTGTTCGACTCTTTAGTTGCAGCTATAAGGACTGCTTTTTAAAAATCCATCATTAGAGAGTCCCTTAGGGTGTGTTCAGACTGGCAAAATCGTTTGCTCCAGTCCAAGTCCTCTTATTTTGTTTCGGATCGGGTCCTGAAGCTTGCATTTGGTCTGTATTCAGACTGCCCTCAAATGGACTTTCCTGTTCCGGAACTAAGCTTGTAGACAAAATCACATGACTAAAAACCTCTTCACTCATTGGCCAGGAATTATGAGAGCAGGGTAAAGCAACTAGAGGCAGAAATGATGGACGTCCTGCGCTTTATAATCCTTGTCAGGATATTTCATTTATTCAAACTTTATATTTCTTTGACAAATTTTGAACGTCTGTGGCTTTGGTACGGCGGAGGCATGCTGTAAGGCGGCTACTGCCAAGACAACGGCTATGAAGGTGCGATGATAAGTGTTTATGTCATCTAGATTCTCAGTAAAAACAGTGAGAAGCAATATGGATGCCGTTAAAAGTTGTTTTAATGAGCCTGCATTCATTCCACCACATTTCAATGAGTTGCTGTGTCTCATTGTTGTGGTGTTTATAGCATTGCTTTTAAGAGAATCCTGTGAAGAAACTACAAGATAACTTTTAGGATGACGTCACAGCAGCGCTGGGAACGTGCCGCGTAACGAGACAGTAAAGCGTGTAGAAGCGTTTTTAGTGGTGTTAAGAAAAGCGTTTTAACAAGTAAGCAGTTGGACCCTTTTTTTCTGTTTGATAAAACAACAATCGTTGCTTTACATTTGTCTGCGGCTCATCCGTCAAGTTATTCCTACGCTGTTTACATCACGTGACCACCCACTATGGTGGCCGTTTTGGTCCAGGTATTCTGCTCCAGGAGCGAATTGTATTCAGACTGAGGAATCTCAGAGCAAACCGGAGCTCAGTCCAAGAACACCTCGAAAAATGGGTCAGAGAGCGGTTCCTGTCCCGGACCAGGTTTCGCTTGGGTGGATTCAGACTGAACATTTGTTCCGGATTATCAGGGGAAATTCACTTGTTAGAATGAGTTACGAATTTCACACATGTATCACAAAAGACTAAAGTCAAAATGCACAAAAACTACATAGTGGCTGTGTGACATGGCCTTGAGTTGTGTGCGGGACTGTTAGTGTACATGTACTTGCATAGCGCTTTTCTACCTTCCTTGAAGGCCCAAAGCGCAAATTTACAATCACAGTCCCATTCTCACACACACACATTCACACACTGATGGTGGCTCTGCTGCCGAACGCTGGCGCCAACCTTCCACCAGAGGCAATGTGGGGTTCAGTGTTTGCCCAAAGACACTTCGACACATGGGCGGGCAAGACCTTACTCCAACAACTCACTCTTAAGCTTACTTCAGATGTGGAGTAAGCACACCCACATTTCCCATTACCCATCTGTTTACACACACACCCACTAACTTACAGCTTCTCACATCCCCAACCTAACATTACTGGTGCAACAACAATGGCGAGCAATATTGGAGCTATCCAACCATACAGATGCATACAGAGCCAGATGCTCACTCAGACAATCCTCCACCCATACATGAAGATCTAGATCTAGTCGTCTGCAAGTGGATGCACCAGAAAGGACTGAAGCATGGGGCTTGTGGCCCAAATATTCCAGGTCAAATACAATCTTTTTCAACATAATTTGTCATCTGCTCCTGAATCACAGCAATTTGAGTAAAGAAATACTCAAAAAAATGTACATTTTATTTTCTGTCCTCCATCATCTGACAAATGCCACAAGGCCGAAGTAAAAACATCAAAAACACGTTTTTTTATTGGAGTGGATCTGTTTACCTCCCAGAATGCAGCAGTGGTGATGCATCCTGTGCAACCATCTGAAGACTGATCAACTTTTCTGTTCTGGTGTGAGGGGCAGGCTTCAATCCAAACTAAAAACTACCAGCAGTTTTAAAACAAATTTAAAAAAAAAACAATATCTTGTAAAACAGTTGGGGACAAACCTCCTATCCCCACCCCCTCTGTGAAAGGTGTGGTTGAACAGTTGATTGTAATAAAAACTCAAAGTAAACTGAGATGCCTGTTGAAGCAAACGTCACGATCATGGCAGTAGGATCAAACAATGCAATCATGAAGAATTAAAGAATTTCCCTCAAACGTGCTCCCCACCCCCCACCCCGACGGAGCAGCATAGACAGCTTTTATGGTGTCGTACAGCAGCACAACTGACACCATAATCCAGAGTGGAGGGGGGTCCACAGTTACCAGGTTTCAGATTAAAAGAATGTAGGTGGCTAAAAGCCAGGGTTTTTGTCTGCGTCAGACGGGGTACAGAAAGGGTGCTGCAGACCCCGCCCACCATCACCCCCACCCCTGAACCTGAATGCAAATGAATGACAGAGGAGAGATTGGAATTTCAGTTAACCTGTCTCAGCAGGCGCAGCCCCCACCCCCACCTGCTCGAGCCTGAAGCTACAAAAGGAAAAAGTGGTGATAACACCTCAAAGACAGAAGCTTGGATTAACACAACACTCACCTCAGAAAAGAGGATTTGATTTGCAAATGTAATGCTTAAACAATTAAAAGAGAAAAAGAAACTGAGCAAACTGACCCATTTGACCTTTTCAGGAGGAATGTGGGCATTTTTGCAGCCTGTATCCAAAAACTTGGGACATAAGAGAGCAAAGTGACCAAGATAAAAATAATAAAAAGAATGAGAACCAATGAGATTAGTTGTCGGGTCAGTGAGTTGTTTTGACCATGCCATTGACTGCATCTGAGAACTGGACCGAGTGAGTGTGACGTCACCCACAGAAATAGGTTTACTTCCAGCTGCAACCAAATGAAGTCAATTCAGCGAGAAGGCTATTCTCTGGCTGGGCGGGGGCTCTTGCTCTCCTTGCCCCTGTGCCCCCCTGCTCTCTGGCGCTGGGATCCCCTATGGTGGTTCTGCCGGCGCTGGTCTGGGTGGCTGATGTTGGATTGCTTGCAGGCATGTTCCCTTGATCTCCTATCCCAATCAGGTGCCTGGGTGGGGCCCTGGCTGCCGCTTCAGCAGGGGTCTTGGTGTGGGGATGACCGGGCACTCTCCCTCTTTGGCATTCCATCATCCACCACAGTAGAACGCAAACACTCACCGGAGCACAGGTGTCAGCTCGCCTTTGCACTAATACTTTGTGCAACAGAATGAAATACTTTACATGTGTGGGTTTGTATGCATAAGTATGTGTGTGTGAACTGTAGTTGTATTGTGTACACGTTGACTTGTATGCGTGTGAAGATTTTTGGAACCTACAGGTAAGTATATTTGAGTGCGTCTGTGGACAGACCTTGATGTTTTTTCAAACTTCTACACCTGATGATACACACGATAAACCTCCAGCAAGGTGCTGCTTTGGGATTCTACCCCTCCTACTTCTTTAACCCCTATTTTCTCTCCCTTTTTTGTACCCTTATCGCCACTCTCTTCTTCCTTTGCCTGCAGTCCAACAAGAAATGTATTTAAACATGATAAACATATATATAAAGTTTAGTCTTCCAAAAGGGGTTGATACAAATATATACCTCGTGTGTCAGAAGATTCATAACCCCCTATTGTAACAGTAAATCTGTTCAACACAAGAGACCGTCAGCTCATATCTGTTTGCTTACCTGTTGGAGAGGACAAGTTAAAAAAAAAAAAAAAAAAGAAATACAACAGCTTACATCATACTGACACTTCCTTTTGCATTATTGGCTTTATGATTTGACACTAATATAATGCAAAAAAACCCCAAAACTTTTCTGTCTGTTGAAACACTGAAATGTTCTTGTCTTGTTCTCGTCTTTTGTGTTTTGATGTGTCACATGTTTCTCTGTCATTATCTGCCACATTATAATTTTATTAAGCTGTTAATGCCGACGTTTAGGAGAACAGGTGCCAGTTTTCTATTTCAGCCCCCCTTTGCACATTGAGGTTTTGTCTGAATTTCCTCACTACTTATGGCACTAAAATGTGTTTGCCATTCTGCCTGGGTGTCCAAATCTACAGTTCCAAAACCCAGTACCCTGGAAATCTCCCAGAAGTCTTTGTGAAATACTAGTGTGCATCAATACTTACTTGATAGATGACTGTAGGCCACAATGTTTTCTATTTAAATTATTTGTTATATGAAAAAAAATATTGTACATTAATTTTTTGTCAATGGTCCGATGTTTTATCTTTAGAACAGTTGATTCAAACATACTCTTTGTAGGGTCTTCATATTTATTACGTTTTACTTAAAAATTTATCATATTTGGCGTTTTAATTAAAAAAAAGAAGTGATCATGTGTTCAAATGACATGAAAATCCCTGGCACTGGATAATCCTGCAGTATTTAGTCTTACAGGGGTTAGGGAGTAATGAGGAAATTTGGATGTAGCTTGAGTCAACGAGCCATTTTTACCTCATTGGTCCGTAGGAGTCTATTTTCTGGTTTTCTTTTTAGATCCTTTTTTTCCTGCTTGGATTGGTTCTGCTGTATTTGGATCACCATGTAGCTCATCCTTTCTTCCGTTCTCCTCCATCTCTTTGATTGTCTCCTTTCATCTTTTAGGGTAGAGTGTTCACACAAACACATTCATTCGTGTGCTGACTTTATCAGAAAAAAGCCTGGCCTACCTAGCACTTCCATTATTGTGATAGGACTCTTCAACACATGTGCAGGCAAGGTGTGCGCCCTTTGGGTCATAGGTCAAACGCCCAGACTGGCCCACAATATTTATCCATATTGAAAGAACAGTTGGGACAAATGAATGAAGGTAAATGTGTGTCAACTACTATAGAGGAGTTTGGAGGGACTGAGGTCATAATGAAGGCGACAGGATTAAGAGGGGGAGTACGACAGGAAAGAGGAGCTGAAGGAGGGAAGGACCCCAGCTGGGACTGACCGACAGAGACAAAGCCTTTCACATGCAGGCTTTGAAATTTCAAGTCCACTGCCCAGAGAGCGTGTCTCATTATCCAGAAGAGGAAATGCTTTTCCAGGGACTCCTTCTGCTTTTAGTGGTTCAGTTCTGGAGCGGTTCTGTCTTTGTGGTCTGTGATGTGACATTCTGTTCTCATTGACTGATTTCATGACTACAGTATTTGATGTGTTGATGCATCATTACTTCCTCCTGTTGGTCAAGATGTTCTGCAGAAGGCCTCATCAAGCCCTTTCTCTGCAGAATTGGAACAACAAAACAAATAAAAAACAAAAACGGAAGAGGAGAAAAACATGTATGTGACCGAGGAGGCCTTGCTATCACAAGCCAGTCAGATCCATGAGAGGCCACATCATTCAGCCCCTCTGTGTCCAGCCTCTCTGCACCCCCACACAGCACTCTGCTTTAGCATTAACCCCACCCACTTTCAAATGTTTGACCAGTCACACAAAAGCTTTAGTGTGACTGATAAAACAAAGGTTTGAGAGCGTGGTGTGCCCAGAAAAGCTGAAGAAAAGACTTTTGGGGCCGTGAAACAAAACGAATTCTCTCATTTCAGCCCTAAGTGCAAGAAAACATGGCTTTGTTTGAATTTCTTCACTACTCACTAAAGAGGGCAGTATATGGTGCCTTCTCCATTTGTAGAGCTGTCCGAATCTAAATCCAGAAGTTTCCTTGAAAAACCAGTGTGCATTGGTATTCACCAGGTTGGTGAATATAGACCATGATGCATTGTGTTTGAAGGATTTTTCATGCGGAAAAAAATGTGTGTATTCACGTCTGTCATGAGTGCATGTTGTGTTGTGTGTGTAGGTCTGTGTGGAGTATGGATGGATATTTGTGTGTGCATGTGTTGTGATTGTAGGTGTCCTTGTGTGTTTGTGAGTATGTGTGTATCTGTGTGTGTTTGAAGTGTGAATGCGTCTGTGTGTGTGTGTGTGTGTGTAGATGTCGTCGTGGGTTGTGATTATGTGTGTGTGTAGGTGTCCACGTGTCATGAGTTTGTGTGTGAGTAAGTCGTGTTCTTGTTGACACTTGTTGCATCATTTTGGCGTTCTATGCAAAACATCGTCAGAGTTGATTTGAAATCCTGTTTTTTCAGTTTTCGGCTTGTTTTTACATAAGAAAATGCATTTGAGGTTCTCAGTCAGTACTAATAAATCAGCTGAAGCTCCATTCAAAGTCAAATTGTGTTTTCTATTGGACAAAAGTTAGAAATTGACAGTTTTAACTCATCTTAGGGAAACACACCTGGAGGAGAACAGTGACTTCCTCTGAGCCAACGGCATTCAGAATTTCTCAAAAGTTAGTAGTTGAAGTGTTTCAGCAGATATCTTTGTAAACTGAACAATTATCCAGCTGGAAAAAACTTTAGTAATAGTGGAAATACATCTGCTTTCCCTGTTAAAGAAAGCACCACGTGTTTGAGACAATAAATAACTGTTTATCTGTAGTCGTAGTGCATCATCTTTTTTGTCATTGTGGTAAGCTGTACTCTCTCACATTAAACGGGAAACTCTTCAGAAACACTGCAACCTTCAGTCCCAACTGATCCATTCACCCCAGTGGCATTGTCCTCCCATGTTTGCCCGTCCTCACCACCTCCTTTGAAGGAGCAGTGGTCCTGGGACCTCCCAGTGGCTTTGCATTCAGGGCACTCAATAGGCTTTTTATTGCACCATTGTGTCTGTGAGCGTGTTTGACTCGTTCAGAAGGGCCGTGGCGGACAAACATGGAGGAAGCAGCTGCTTGTGAATGCTAGTGGAGTGGATGAGCTCCTTCATGATCGGGAAAAACAAACAGGACTCTGGATAAATTCATTCAAGCGATTCGATTGGATGATCTGTCACCGCAGAACCATGTAAACTGTATTCATGTTAAAATGCTTTTTTTTTTTTTTTTTCAAAATAAAGCTTCCTTCAAAATCTGATAAGAAATAAATCAGAAAAAGTACCAGTTCATAGCCTGGGGGCTGGGGACCACTGGTTCATTGAACTCTGTGTGTTTTTGTTTCTTGAGGTGGCTGTTCCTTTCTTCTACCTATCGTATGGCATTGTGTGAGCAGGAGTGTGCTCAGACTCTTTTTGATCCAATTTGACACAGAAAAAAAAGTTTGGTGCCAAACCTGTCCTGCCAGTGGTTTCCTCTGACTCTGTAGGGTCAGTCTGTGATTGGTTCCTCACTAATGTCGCCTGACATCTGTGCGCTCCCTTCTTTTGGGGGAAAAAGCTCTGCTTTGACTTTCCCACTGTCTTTGCTGTGGAAGCACTGATTTTATGTTTTTAAATGTCCTTTGGATTTCTAAAGGCATGTAAAAGAGGACTTTCATGCATGTTTAAGGCTGTTTAATCCTCATCTGTAATACTTTTACAACAGAATTCATTGTTGGTCTTAATTTAAACTTCCCATGTGATGGGAACACAGTCCTTCCTCCCCGAAACGACCATGCTCAATCTGTTTCAGCGCCGCCCTTCCTCTAAGGTCTTTCAAAGTGGTTAATATGTTCTGGGTGTGACAGAGTTGTTTCATTTATTTCGGTTGTTACTGTTTAAGCTGATACTGTTCAGAAGCTGGGAGGCTCAGACTTGGAAAATAGAGACAGAAGGTATGGGTTTTACTGTGTTTGCAGCAGTGAAACAGCTGTTGTTCACACAAACACACAAGTCCACGCCTCCTGCAGGTCTCCTGTGAACAGAACAGCTCAGCTCAGGTTCTGACAGGCGATGGTCGTGCACTAAAACGTTGTAAATGGCTGAGCTGCTGTTAGTGGGGAGCACTGTAGTGTGCATCCATGCAGACTGCCTCACTCTTGGAGTTTAATTGAAAAGAAACCTTTTGTAAAGGTGAAAGTTGAGACCAACCTCAAGAATGTGAGCTTGTTATGGGGACTTTGATCAAGATGATACAATACAGTCAAAATAATACATTTTTTTTGTTATGGAAAAACATGCTTTTTGTACACTCAAACCCAAACAATATCTTGTAGATTAAAAATGAACGAGTTCATTTCAGGTGAAACACACCTTTCTGACTGATCGGATCTGTAAATCTGCCTGAAATATTTTCTCCATTGTCTTGAAGAGTTGTGTTACAAAATGGACGGTGTGTCTAAAACACATCTGCCAGAGTGTCTTCTGTTTAACTTTCTGTTTTATCAGTGGGAGCAGAAACAAAGCAAACAGTTGATGAGATGTTAAGAAAATGGACCAAAGGAAGAATGAAGCGTGAGGAAAGAAACAAAGACAAAGAGACAAAGACTTGAGTAAAGTCAGCAGCTTGTTTGCTCTGTTCTCTTTTCTAAGCTGGCTCTGAGAAGCAAGATAAGAGGAAGGAGAGGCTAATGACATCACATGCTGCTGCTCATGTGAAACTTAAAATTAGTGATGCTTCTGTGAAAACTTGAACGGATTTCTTCTGGTGACTAAAGTCAGGTCTGATTTATGTTTCTGCGAGTCATTGTAGGTGGCTCATAAACAGCACCGCTGCTGCACTTCATAAGTGGGTGTGGCTTCAAAGGTTATATTTAGACTTAAACAAACACAAATAATAAAACAAACAAACAAATAAAAGAATGTTATAAAAGTAGTTTAAATAAAGTTAACTTTTGATCCAAGGTTTCTAATATGGATTTTGATGTGTTGTGCCAGAGGAGGCAGTGGAGCAGTGGATAGCCCTCCTGGAGCAGGGCTCTGCAGGCTTCTGGTGACAGATTATCTGCTGAGATATTTAAGACATCCAAAGTGTTCACACACATCGTCTCTGTTTGGCTGCATTCTGTGTGGTGTATCTGTATGATGTTCATCTGAGGCTTTTCTGACCAAATGTTTTGATGCAGAAAACAGAAACGGCTCGTCCTCCTTTTGCTTCATCAATTCAGACTCTCTGAAGGACCTTGTACTGAATAAAGTCCAGCCATGTGAGTTTTAAGCTTCCTGGATGAAGGGCAGATTGAAAGGCGTGGAGCTGTAAAAGAAAGAAGGAAAGACAGCAAACCAAAGTCCGCCTTCTCCCACAGCTGAGTCATAAACCGTAGCGTGGGAGTGGAAGGGCAGTTGGGTGTTTGTTTGTCTCATGGGTAGGATCAGGCAGGGTGTTTGCTGGTACAAGCTTCACCATTGCTCCAAATATCCGACTTAAAGCTTGGAGGAAAACAGATCTATTACTTACTCACTTTGTGAAGGTCACACAAAAATTGACCAATTTCCACGAGACCTACAAGCATGCACTCCTCGTAGGAATCTACGAGGGTACTTTTTTTTTGGAATGTAAATTCTTCTTCTAACCATTTTACTGCGATGGCAGCAGTTTTCACAGTCTTGGATCTTTAGCCAGAGGGAAACCGTTCAGGTGGCTGGAATGTGTGGTGTCTTTAACTTACTGTGTAATCTTCTGTGCCGCTTCAATGTCTCCCTGCAGGGCCTTGTGTCTGCAGCTGAGCACCCAGCATGCACCTCTGTGACATCACGAGGATGCTCTGAACGGTAGAAAGCAGCTTCTTCTTAAAGATGAGACTGACATTATCTTGCTGCCTCCTTCCTTAATGCGTCCACTGACTTGCTGGCCTGTTGGTCTTTTTCAGTTTTACACCTCAGACACAGACTTTATCAACTGATTAACACAGATTAACACTGATTAACACAGAAAGTCACCACAGAATGAACAAAAAGTAAAAAAAAAAAAAAACTCTACTACAAGGTCACCAGCTCAGTGGCCTTGTGGTAGAGTGTCCACCCTGAGCCTGGAAGTATGTGGGTTCAAATCCAGGCCAAAGACTCAAAAAATGGGACCTGATGCCTCTTTGCTTGACTCTCAGCATTAAGGAGTTGGATTGGTAAGGTTGAACCCTCAAATGGTTCCCAAACGTGGCTCTGTCTGCAGCTCACTGCTCCCCCAGAGGATGGGTCAAATGCAGAGAACAAAACAGCTACTAGACTTTAACTTTATGCCAAACGAACCGTCACAAAAATCAATAGGACGTGCCTGCGTCTCACTTACTTCACCCTTACTTATTTAGGTGTCGCTCAAGGGTTCACTGCAACCTTCTTCCTGCAGCATTACTGTAGAAAAAAAGGGCATGAACACTTTCTCTTTATGGGCCTGTCGATGATTTGAACATTTCGTGTGGACCACCTGCAGGTTTGCCCATTCTTTGTCTGCACACAGCCTGTATCCACCTGTAACGATAGTTGGAACTGAGGCGTTAGCAAATCACAAGAACAACTTTGTGTTATCACGGTATTCCACAACCATTGATGGAAAATGTCTTTAAATAGTTTAAAAATAGTAAAGTGGGTCATTGTAGACCATGGTCAATCAAGTCCTTTGTGCTTTTCACAGTAAAGTTTAAATTGTCATTGAGTAACAGGGATTTGAAATGATTTGAAAACGCCGACCAACCGTGAGCCCCTTGGAGATCCCAAACATCAGGTCTTTTGTGTTCATTCATCTTCTATTCCTGCTCAGTCCTGTGAGGGTCACAGGGTTTGCTGGAGCTCTCTGCTACGTTAGGGTGAAGACGGAGACTCCATGGATGTATCACCACACACACACGAGCGTGTGGGTGTGTGTGTGCGACTGTGTGTGCGACTGTGTGTGTGTGACTGAACGTCTGTGTGAACACATTCTTTGGTGGGACCACAGTTCCAGTGCCTCAGGTCACCATGGAAGGGAAATATTTGACAGAGAAACATAAGAGACGTTTACACAAAGAGAAGAACACACCTTAGAGGCCCATTGAACGGGACGTGCTCAATCACTGAAAATGACATGTGAGACATTGCTCTAGTTTAAGCAACACAATCACAGTTTTCTGTGTTCATAATGACGTGGTTTCATCAGCCAGTGTTCCTTTGCCAACATTGAAATCATTAGCATTAAAGTTAGCAGCTGTATATGCATAGCAGGTTCAGCGCAGCTGCTGAAGATCAACTTTTCTGCATTTTTCTTTTGGTAGAATCGCGTAAATATTTTCAGGCTCTGTCTCGTTGTATACGTGCCACCAAAGTTACGAGGAATTAAAATCTCCTTGAAAGGTGGTTGATTTACATCATTGAAATATATTATCTCTGGACTAAGAGAGGTGTGACGTCACCCATAGAAACGCCTTGAAGCCCAACCCCTCACCATAGCTTCCTAAACATGCGCCATCATTTTGAAACCAGTCGACAGTGATTGGTCCGAGTCGGTCTGAATTACGTTTTTAGGGAAGCTACAGTCGCCAATCATGAGTGAGCGTGTTCGTCCACACCCCTTCCACTGAAAGCGGGCTCTGCAGAAGCTGTCAATCAAATGAGGTTGGAGGAGGGGCCAGTATACTTGTATAAGAACATGTGCTTTATACATTAAGCTTGATTAACATTAGATTTGATCATCATTTCACTCTGACGTGTGCATTTTGGAGGATTGAGTAAAAACACGAACATAAAAACAACAAACATAAACATTATTAAGGCCTCTCAATGTAGTGGTGTCAGGAGTGGTTAAAAAACGGTTTATTTTATTATTACAAGACCATCTCTTTAAAAAACTTAAAATACAGTAACAAACTGAAACCAGCAAATCCATTATTGATACTCAATAAGAAAGAAATCAGATTACTTTGAAGCTCCATGCCAAAGCTTCTGCTGAAACATTTCAACATGAGGTTGTTTGAGCTTTTAAGTGAATGTATAAAACTCAGGGGAGAGAGGACAAAAGAACGAAAACGTTGATTCCTATCGTGCACCTTGATGAGCCAGCCGTTCAAAAGATTAGATTCCAGATTCAAGGTTAGATTCACATGTTCGGTGTGTGGGAATCACATGTTGCCATAAATCTTTATTTTACCTGGGACTCCTGGGAGTCTAAAGTTGTTTGTCTTGAAGTTGAATCCTGTTCTTCTGTCTGTTCCTGCACTGATTGGCAAAGAAAGGTTAGATATACGACTGTTCTTGTGTTGCACGCTCCCAGACTGCTTTTAGCGCTCAAGTGACTGAAATGTAATTGAGAGAATCCAGTCGATTTTCAAAACCAAAAGATTTTTCAGAATAAAAGATCATCCAGACGTAGTCATTTTGCTATCCTGAACAAACTATACAACTCAAGTGATCGAAGGTGTAACTAAGAGAATCTGATTATTTTTCAAAATGAAAGATTTTTCAAAGTAAAAGATTTTCGCAATTCAAAATAATTTAGTATTTCGGCCCGGTGGCAATTGAGCCATGGACTGGTACCTGTCTGCGGCCTGATAGTTGGGAACCACTGGTATCAGGAAACTCAAATAGTGCAGTTCCTTCAATGGCCACTTGAGATACATTTAAAAAAAAGCAGCAGTTTTCCATGTTAAAAAGTCTACCTTTTTACCGAAAATATGTCCAATCTGGTTTCAGAAATCTTCCTGTTTGTTGCTTTGTTTTCTATTCTTGATCAATTTAAAATAGTCTGTTTTGATTTGAGAAAAATTCTTCATTTGGGTTCTGGTAAGCCTGGGGTAATGGAAAAAAACAGTAAAAAAGACATTCCTGTTAAATTTAGCACAACACACTGTTAGACACTGAGACAGTAGAAAGCAGTAGAAAATGCACCGGTTCACTTTCACCACAATTCCATTTAATGGTGTAACATAAAATGTGGACATTCCTAGTAAATAGTGAAGTATTTGACTGGTTGAAAGAGTAAAAGCACATCGTCTTTGATAAATTACTGAGATAACAGACTGCTCCAGTCCAGTCTGATGAAAAGGAGAAAACCCCTTAATTGTAAGCCACAGCACACGCAGGGTTTAGGGGTTTTCCAGTCAGAAAAAGATGGTACCTGGAGCTTTGTTATTCTCAAGACTTTAATAGAATGGGAGTCACGATCTTTTGAGTGCTGCTGCTCTCCACCTGCTATCCGACCTGTAGCACCTATACATCCACACAACCAGCACCAACACGCTTAGCCGGGGATCTCAGTGCCTTTAAAGAACACCACATGAAAAGTTGACTCCACAGCATGGTTTAGTCAATGTTGACAGAATCAGTGAAGCACAAACATGCCATCCTCAACATGCTGTAACAAGAATGGAACAGGGATCAGACAACCTGCTGCCTTCAGGTGATGTCACTAAGGTGGAAAGACTGACTTCCTTTTGGAAAACAGGTGTTATTTTCAATAACCACAAGGAGATAAGCTGGGGCGCCCCAACTTCCGACCCCCACTGTAGCTTAAGTTCATGACAACAAGATGTAACCAAAAGACTAAATCAGAAGTTTACCTGAAGGAGAAGGCCAAGCAGAACAACGGAAAGTCAAAGGGATGGCTTTATGTCAAGTGAAGCTGATAGTTAATAAGTCCCACACTTTTAATGTTCGTAGGGAAGCTGTTCTGCATGGAAGGTCTGACCAAGAACACAGTAACTTTGTTTTGGAGAACTTAAGTTAATGGTCTTTCCTCATTAAAGCAGAAACGTTTCTGAAACAAAAAAAAACATCTCAATGTTGAACAAGTTTGGACCAGGACTCCAAGAGATTTCCGACATTCAAGTTAAACTTTTCAAGTTTCCGTTCTTGAGTAGGTAAACTGATTTCATCTTAGTAGAGGTTAAACATGCATCAGTGATACTGAGAAAGGAAGAAAGAGCTCAATGCAGCAAAGAAGAGCTCAGCAAAGGAGACGACAGGAGATAAGAGGGGCAGCCTGTATGGTGGAAAAACTCATGCAGCCATCTTCCCAGACACATCTTATCAGCATTTGAGGTAGAAAGGAGTGATGGAAGCTGGGAAGACCGGAAAAGTGGAGGCATGCAGGACATGGTTGTCTGTGGGGGTGGGTAGAGGGTCGGTTTTGGACATTTTTCAGCGACTGTCTTTACTAAAGGTTGTAATCTAATGAAATAGAATGTGGATCATAAAGATTTTAAACATTTTTTATCTGATCTGCCAACAGGTGGATGTTTAAAGGTAACAGGATACACACATCCTTGTCTAAATTTTAGTTTGTGCCTTTCATGAAAGAAGTCTGAGAAAAAAAAACTTGACCCAATCTTTGTCTTTCAGCCATTATCAAAGAAGATGACCATTAGATGATGCTGACAAAGTTCAGCTGGCTCTTTCCCCCACGATAAGAGACAGTTGGCTTGCAGCAGTTTGATAGACTGATGGAATACAAATTCCTGAGGGAAAATCTAAAACTCATTTAGGAGTTTCAGGTCTGTAAGGGGAGGATGGGAGTTGTTCTCTGCCGTGACCTTGATCCTCTCCTTCTGTATGGCGCTCCAACAGTATATTATGATGACAGACTGCTGGATCCCATTCTGTAATTAGTGCAATACAAGACAGACAGAATGTGCGATGAAGAGAATGGAAGGGAGTATGAGCTCTGCTGAAGGACCGAGTGGATGATGCTCTAGAGAAGCCTTTGAAAGGACATATTGACAAATCTAAAACATGTTACAGCTTTTGCAAGACTTTATTACCAAAACCACTGTATGTTAAAGCAAAAATACTTATGCCAAAACACAAATACTAATGCACCTGCACCAGCATTAATGTTGTGTTGTTTAAAAAACTAACATAGACCAGTGCTGCCTGGTCCTCTCACTTTTTCCTCGACATGAAACTAGCTTTCTCTCCTATCTCTTGTCATGCGTCTCCATGTGGTCATCTGATAAATCTGGAGTGTAAAGTGAAAATAGGAACAGGATCCAGCAGGCTTACCCTGCACTCTGTACTTTCATTTGGTACAGATCTATGCTCATGCTGGTACAAACAGCACAGAGACAGCAGGTACTGTGGACTGTCCTCAGTGAAGGAAATGAACAAATGAACATCTTCACTTCTATCTATGAAAATGAAACGCCTTTACTGCTGCCTCGTATAAATATGCTTTAGTGAGAATAGTCCACTTATTACACATACTTATTTAGTGTTTTGCAGTCCCAGGCATCACACATCCACACCCTGATGGTGACTCAGCTGCACCAACCTATAACCACCAGCAGCATTGTGGGGTTCGATGTCTTGCCCAAGGACACTTCAACATGATGGGTGGGCAGCTAGAACCAAACCTGGGATTTTCCATTCAGAGGTCGACTGCTCTACCTCTGCACCACATACCTCCACCCATAGGACAGACTCATTGTTATCTTTGACAGAGAAAAACCCATTTTTACCTGTGGACTTTGATTTCTGTAACGGTGATAACCAAATGCTCCCTGCTGTTGCAGGATCGTACTCCTGGTGCTGCTGCTTATCTCGCGGTCCAAAGGCCTGAGAGGTCAGTGGTGCTGACTGCCCTCCCAGACAAAAGCGGTCAAATGCCAAGTCTTATCAGGGAGTTTTAGTAGAATGAGTTTTATTACCTGTTACAAAAATCTGGTGGACGTGTTGGAAATCTTGAAGGTTAAAATGGTGTTTGGATTTAGAATCAGTTTCCTCATTTCAGACCTAACTTAGATTCCAGATGCCGTGACTCAACTTCAACACGTTACCTGGAATAATGAGTATTTTCATCAACATTTAACATTTAGATTTGACATTAGGCTGCATGGTGGTGTAGGGGTTAGCGCTCTTGTCTCACAGTTCAAAGTCCCTGTGGGAGACTTTCTGTGTGGAGTTTGCATGTTTTCCCCGTGAATGTGGTCCATGTGTGGGTTTTGTCTGGGCACTCCAGTTTCCTTCCACAGTCCAACAACAACATGCTTCATTAGCTAATTGGTGTCTCTGAATTGCTCCTAAGTGTGCATGTGATTGTGTGGCCCTGCAATAGTGGCAAATGATTCAGCGTGTACCCCAGTTCACCCAACAGTAGCAACCCTGTGACCCTGTGTTCTGATAATCCTTTTCTGATGAACCCTTGCCCCTCTGCAGAAATGACGTTTTTTAAATGAATTTAAGTTTTTAAGTTATATATATAATTATTAAAATTATTACAATTATAAAATTAAGTTTTTTACACACACACACACATATATATATACACACACATACTTAATAACGCTCCTCTCACCCTCCGTGGGTGGTACCTCACCCCAAGCTCGGGTCTTCTACCAGAGTCCTGGGAGCTTGAGGGTCCTGCAGGGTCCGGAAATTAACACTCGCCAGTCGCGAGCATTTTCTCTGTGTAGCGTCTGTGTAGCATAACAGAGTCTGTGTTACACTGAAAACTGGGACCTGTCAGATGTTGTGCTCAATCCTCCTTAAAGCTGCAGCTTTAATTTCAATAATGATATATAATCACTAGAACCCAAAACATTTGACTGTTTTCAGGTGTTTGTTATGATTTGTAATAAAATGTGATCATCTGGAGGCAGAATTAGGAAATCTCTACTAAATCTGTCTTTGTTTTTTCAGCATGTTTGAGTTTACAGTTAGATGACTGTAGAAACATGTTCATACCGTTTATAAATTACTTTAATGCAATTCCATTAAAAAATAATCAGAAAAAAATTCAACAGAGTAAAATAATGTTAGAATTTGGCTGATAACATATATTATATCTTTTTTTTTAATCTACCGGCCAACTTGGTCAGTGTTTCAAAAATACAATTTCAGCCCCAGTGTGGAGGTATTGTAGTTATTTAAAATCTGCCAAAAACAGAGAAACGCGCACTGCAAATGGTGCAGAAGGCATGTTCTACAGTCTAAACTATGAGAGGAAATTTAGAGAATTTGCTTTTAGTTCCTAGTTTATTCACAGGATGTTGAATGAGGCTCGAAATAGAGATGGGAATCTGACTTGATACTGAAGTGATGAAATGATGGCAAAGGGATCTGTTCACATGAAAACACTGGAGTTAAAAGCAGATTTCAACAAATTGAAATACGTTAAAGTAAAACTAGATACGTTAAGCAAATCTTAATTTATGTTCAGATGTTCTGTATATTTTTCCACTTGAACAAATGTACATCTTTGAATATGAATCAGTGAACTACAAACAGTATTTTATATCACTTTGTTCTTCATGGCAGTAACTCATAACCACTCAGTGGTCTTGTTGTTTGCGTTTAAATGATCCTTCTTGATTTTAAAGGTTTCTTCTGCTCCATGTTTGGACCTGTGGTTCAGAGGGATGATCTTGACCATTGAGAAAATGACACACTGTCAGCAGATGTAGGAGACATTCCAGTCATTTCCACAAAGACAGAGAAATGTAGGCTCCTCCTCTGCCACTTCTCATCCGTCTTTTTATTTTATGTTCTTGTTACCACAAAGGTGTATAATAAAATGCATTTGTTTGATTTGTGTATTACTCTGTATTTTTGAAATGAAAAGTAATTAAAACAACAGAATACTGTTTGATTGATCAGTTTGCTGTCCTGCCAAATGACCTGACAGCTCGTTTTAATGGGACGGTCTGCGATGTTCCCCACAAACACCCGTTCCCTCACTGTAATCCACTACTAGAAGCACCTTTCCGTCGGTGCGAGTTTCCCCTTTAGCAATATTCCTACCTTTGAGCAGACCGTGTCCTGTGTGAGAGCTGCGCAGATGAGATTAGTCGTGTGCCATTGTTGACTTTCAGCTGCTCTGCCTCTGCATGCTTCACCCATGAGAGCAGGAAATGAACGAGGGATGACAGGTGAAGGAGAATAGACTGGAGGGGGCCACGCAGCCCAGCTGGGACTGCTGTGTTTTTACTTGACCATCTGGAGCTCATTCGGAATCATGAAATGAGCTTTTTAGCAGTAACTTGTGACCCAACAGGACCATCCAGATCAGCGGCGTGTTTGCTGGTTCTGACATGATGACTCCTCAGAGGGGAGGAGGTTTCCAGGTCAATCTTCAGGTCACTTCATTTGAAGGCTTTCCTTCCTTCACTTGATTGCCTGTTTTGATGAAGTTGTCTTGCTCCTTTTGTTTTTGTTGGCTCCTATCCTTTTGTCAGGAATGGTGGTTGTGGAGAGACAGGATGGCAGAAGCCTGAATCATTGAATCAAGTCCAACAGAACATGGGTGGGTGGGTTGGGGGTGTGCTGGAAGGACTGGTGCCTTATTAGGTTTGGATTTCAGGACTTTTTCCATGAAGTCATGGTTTGCTTTCTGCTCCATTTTGATTTTTCTTTCACCCGTTGGTTTCCATGTTTCTTTCACTGTCTTGGTTCTGATCTTTGCCTCCAAAACATGTCTTTGATTCTTGCATTATTTCTCCATCCCTCCTGAAATTCCAAGTGAAGAGTGTCTTCGGACTGATAATCCGTCATGGATGCAGCTGTAACAGGGCTTGACGTGTGGATGTTTTCTGTGTGTCTGCAGCTCTTCCATGTGGCTTATGTTTTGATCAAATTCGCCAACTCTCCCCGTCCAGACCTCTGGGTCCTGGAGAGATCAACGGACTTCGGGCAGACCTACCAGCCCTGGCAGTATTTTGCCTGTAAGTACAAGAAGACCAGCTCACATTAATGTATAAATTACATGTTTCTACATTCCAAGTGTCAAAATTCAAGACAGTCAGATGTGAAGAGCATCACTTCATGTGTCTGTAACTTGCCTGAGGTTGATTCCATCTCTAGAGCTGGTGTGGATCAGCACCCAGGGGTGGGTGTTACAGCTGACTGACTGGATGTGGGTTTAGGCGGGCTGTAGGGGAATTCCATGAATGTTTGCCAACAAGTCAAAGCCTGGAGATGAGCAGATCTGAACAGAAAGTTAGAAGCCAACATGTCAAAGTTCATCTGTGATTGGATGTCCTGTTCTACTTTCTCTACTAGTTTTTGATAGATTTTGTTTGAAAGTTAAAGACCCACTCCACTCCACTGCTGCTTTTAGGGTATTCGATTTTGGATAATGGGGGACATATGCAGACAACAAGGCTCCTAATTGTGTTGGGCTGCATCCTCTGCTGGCTCTGAAACATGTCCTTCAAGATACTTTATCCACTGAAAGGGGCTGAGAAGCATCAGTCTGGCTATGGTGGAATTTTTAGAAGAACTAAACCATAAAAGGGATTGTTTCTTTATGGGCTCAGAAAATGGATGGAAGGATTGATAACATTTGCTTCATCATAAAGGAAGCGATTTGAAAAAGATGAAGTTTGAGCTCTCTGTTTTTTGTGAACACAGCGTCTAAGAGAGACTGTATCGAACGTTTTGGACAGAGGACCATCGAGAGAATCAACAGTGATGATGATGTCATCTGCACCACTGAGTACTCGCGGATAGTACCACTGGAGAACGGCGAGGTGAGTGCGTTTGTCAGCTTCATTGCTGCAGCTGGTACTATCCTCTGTTCTGAAACATTAAAGGGAATACCACAGTGAACAATCTCCAAGAAAAGTTCTCACCTGGGAGAGGGGGTGCTGTGAGAACAAGTTCATCATTGGATCTACTGATCAGCCTCATCGCCAGCATGCACCTCCATCAACCCTCCACCTCCATCAACCCTCCAC
>BSAI01000015.1:26068761-26142512 GCA_036245035.1 Adrianichthys oophorus
ACACACACACACACACACACACACACACACACACACACACACACACAAATAAAAACGCAAATTTCATTGGGGTTGGCCTTTAAGTAGAAAGATAGTAATTATATTGTAATATTATTATATTATTATTATATAAGTAATATTATTATTATTATTATTCAGCTGTTATGAATAAAAACAGTGACCTGTTGTGAACATGGGGGAGAAGCAGACACACAAAAACATCACCTGCAAAAAGCTAAAACCAATAAAGCTTAATTAGACATGCTCCCAAACACATGTGGAGCATGTCAGTCTGTGTTTCATGGCCTTCTAACCCCAGACTGTGATGTTTCTCTCAGTCCTGAGGAGCAGAGAAGCTGCAGGTTGAATGTGTCTCGTTTGTTGCCTGAAAGCACAGACCTTCAGCTGCTGTCACTCTGAAAGCACGCGCCAGGTTTTCACCAAAGCCAGAACAGATGTCAGCTGGGGGATGAAGCAAACACTGGCTGCTCAGCAGGACCTCAGTCTGGCACGAAGCAGACAGCATCTCTGAAGCCTGGAGGGATTTATTTTCGCTCCTCGTTCTGTTCCCTCCCCAGAGTCAAACACCTGCCAACATGGGACAAGTTCAGTCTCTGCTCAGTCTTATCATTTTATCTACATGAGTCTCTTAATGTAGAAGAAGTTTAAAATCCTGAAATTCCACCTCAGACTGTCTGATTCCTTCTAGGATATCTTAGCTGGAAACTATTGTAAACAGTTGGGGGGGGGGTCACGTAGCAAGGCAGATGTTCAGCGTCAAACATTTAGTGAGGATTTTTATCCCTATGTAAAGTAAAATCATCAGTCTCACCTCATTGCACTTGTAATTAATGATTATTTATACTTTTTTGCAACAAGTTATTATAATTATTGTTGGGTAGTCCCTGACCCAGATGGTTTGCAATGACTTTCTGGTTGAACCATTGACTGTATAAGAGAGCTGGACTGAGTGAGTGTGACATCATCCATAGAAAATAGTTTACTTCCAGATCCAACTAAATTATTAAGAACATGTTAGGAAAAAAAGGTATCAGAGCAGGGATGGTTATTCTACCAAATAGAATGACTGAGTAACAGCTGTTTATTTTTTTACAGAAGTCAATGGGATTTTGGCTCCTTGGAGCCAGCAGGTACTTCCTGTGTCATGATGCCAGCTGTTTTCATCGCAGACCACCTGTGCGATCCCTGCCAGGGGGGAGAGATCACTCAGTCCAGTTCTCATATACAGTCAGTGGGTTGAACAAAGGTTTCATCAAATGAATTACCTCCCTCGATTATATGTTACAGTTTTAGGTTGTTTCATTGATCAGCTGCAGCCTGTGTTTGCATCAGTTTACGCTGGAAGAGTGTTGATAGCATCCACATGAAACTCTCAACTCTCGTGCAGATTTTCCTTTTAACATCCATCCATTCTTCCTCTGCTCAACCGGAACTGGGTTGTGGGGGCTGCAGTCTGAGCAAAGATGCTCAGATTTCCCTCTCCCCGGCCACTTCCTCCAGCTCCTCTGGAGGAACCCCAAGACGTTTCCAGATCAGCGTGTCCTGGGTCAATCCTGGGGCCTCCGCCCAGTGGGACTTGCCCAAAACATCTCCCCAGGTAGGTGTCAAGGAGGCATCTGGACCAGATGCCCAAGCCACCTCAACTGGCTCCTGTGGATGTGGAAGAGCAGCGGCTCTACTCCGAGCTCCTCCCAGGTGACCAAGCACCTATCTCTAAGGGAGCGCCCAGCCACCCTACGGAGGAAGCTCATTTCAGCCGCATGTATCTGGGACGTCGTTCTTTTGGTGATGATCCAGAGCTCATGACAATAAGTGAGTATTGGAGCGTAGATCGACCGGTAAATTGAGAGCTTTACTTTTTGGCTCAGCTCTCTCTTGACCACAACGGACCGGTACAGCGACCACATAACAGTCACGGCATTATGGCATAACTCGTGAACGAGACTCCAAGATACTTAAACTCCTCCACCTGGAGCAGGAGCACTCCTCACACCAAGACAGGGCAAACCTGCTTTTCTCTGGTCAAGAGCCATTGCCTCAGAGTAAGTGGTGCTGACCCTCATCCCAGCTGCTTCAGACTCTGCTGCAAACTGCCCCAATGCATACTGGAGGTCCTGTCTCGATGAAGCCCACAGGACAACATCGTCTGCAAAGAGCAGAGAGGAAATCCTGTGGTTCCAAAACCAGACCCCCTCTTCCCCCTGGCTGCACCTATAAATTCTGTCCATAAAGACTATGAACAGAACCGGTGATAAAAGGCAGCCCTACTAAAGTCCTTGCGCCGGGAACAGGTCTGAATTACTGCCGGCTATGGGAACCAAGCTCCTGCTCTGGTTATACAGACACCTGACAGTCCTAAAAAAGGCTCCGCAGACCCCATGCTCCCAGAGCACCCTCAACAGGACACCACGGGAGATTCAGTTGAACACCTTCTCCTAACCCACAAAACACATATGGACTGGATGAGCAAACTCTCACAAACCCTCCAGCACTCTAAAGAGGGTGTAGAGTTGGTCCACAGGACAGAAACCGCACTGTTGTTCCTGGATCTGAGGTTCGCCTGTCAGACGGACTCTCCTCTCCAATATCCTGACATAGACTTTCCCAGGAAGGCTGAGGAGTGTGATTCCGCAATAGTTGAAACAAACCCTCCGGTCCCCCTTCTTGAAAAGGGGAAACACCACCCCTATCTACCAGTCCAATGGTACAGTTCCCAACTGCCACGCAATGCTGCAGAGACACAGCCAAGACACTCCCACGGCATCCAGAGACTTGAGGTGCTCAGGGCGGACTTCATCCACTCTTGGAGCCTTCCCACCTAGGAGCTTGTCAACTACCTTGGTGACTTCAGCTCAGGCAATGGATAGCTCCACCCCAAAGTCCCCAGCCTCTGCTTCCTCAAGAGAAGATCAGGAAGGCCATTCCTACCAATTACGCCCCCTCAGGCCACTGCCGTTGGCAGTCCCAAGGAGGGCAATGAAGTCCCCCATTGGTGCACTTTCCAGTACCCCATTGAGAGACACCAAGTAGGCCGGGTGCTCTGTTTGGTCCGGAGATGAAACCACAGTCAGAGAGAGACCTGTCCCCCATCTGAAGACAAAGGGACATGACCTTCTCGTCCACCGGGATGAACTCCAGCACTTGGCAGCTGAGCTGGAGGCTCATGTGTTAACCAACACTGGCCCGCCGCCTCTTACCATGTGCAACTCTAGAATAGTAGAGAGTCCAACCCCTCTCGAGGGACTGAGTTTCAGAGCCCAGACTGTGCGTAGAGGTGAGCCCAACTATATCTACCCGGTACCTCTCAACCTCCCGCACAAGCTCAGGCTCCTTCCCTCCCAGAGAGATGACGATCCATGTCCCAAAAGCCAAGTTCCATGACTGGGGTTTAGGCCACTGGTGCTGTTGACTGCCACCCAAACCACATTGCACCAGCTCTTTCTGAACTCTCCTGCAGGTGGTGGGCCCACTGGAGATCCTTTTAATATGTTGACCCTTATGAAAAAGGGGGGGATCATGGCCTGCGAGCCCCCTGCAGCTGCATGTGCGTTTGTGGAAAAAGATTAGCAATTGTAAGTTAAGGTGAGGAAATTTGGTAATAAATAACAGCAAAACAAATTCCAAAGAAAAAAATGCTGAATGCTGAATACTGAACAAAGAAATAAATGCTTTTCTGAGGTCCAGGTTGGATTCAACAACTTATTGAATGCAGCAACAAGTGAAGCTGTTTCCTAAATTCCATCTTGTCTCCAGAAAAAGTTAAACCAGTGAGGGTCCAATCACCATCACACAACAGAACAGAACCATTTTTTAAAATTGTGTACTATTTTTGGAGTGAATTTCTGTTGTGGTGAGAAATCTTATCTATCCTGATTCTGATCTGTGATGGTAGTGATGATGAGGGTTTGGTTATGTTAACCTTTTATTAAACAGGTAATCCCAGTAAGTTTCTGCATTTCTGTTTATGCATATATTTGTTATATATGGTTTGTAAATCATGTAATGAATTCTGCAAATAATTAAATTGATATTAGGGTGGTGGTGGTTTGTGTGTGTCGGGGGTGTCATTAGATGCTGTATCAAGCAATCAGATGAAAACTCTACCTCCGAGGAAAGATTGTTTTGGTTTACAGCCTATGTGACTTTGTTTTTTGTATTTGTATCTTTTCATTCTTTTGTTTATAGGCTGCAGTGTGACTGTCAACACCACACCTGTGGAGTGTCATGTGACCAGTGCTGCCCTGGATACAACCAGTTACCATGGAAACCTGCTACTACTTACAGTGCCAATGAGTGTGAACGTGAGTGCATCCCAATATGCTCACACACATGCAAACCCATGTATGCACAGACAGTAGCACAAAAGCATCTACACAAAAAGGTTTACACACGTTTACTCCCAAATGTTGACACTGATATATACACACCATTGACTGTAATCAAATCAAACTTTATTTTAATAAAGCACTTCTTATACATTGTGCAACCCGAAGGGCTTTACATTTAAAATCAAAAACATACACAATAAAAACCTTCCCTACACCCTTCCCCTGCCCTCTGTTAACACATGCAACCTATGACCTTGCACGTAATGAATACAGAAAAAAAGCGTCTAAATTAAACTTATAAAATGAACTTAAGGCTTGGCTCTGCTGTGAGGACACAGTATTGGGCAATCTGTTATACCAGGAGCAGCTCGGCCACAGGAACATCTACAGTGCCCACCCAGACTGGGACAGCAATGGTGACCACTCCACAGCCATGATGCTGCAGTGTAGAACTTCATCCGCCCCAGCAAGGGCGACAACCGTGGCAACGGCACCAGACCAAGCCAGAAAACCCCGGCTCAAAAGATCCCCACAAGAAAAACTGGGGCTAAAACCATAATAAGATGCTAAACATGAAATTGAAAATAAGATTAAATGCATAAAATAGAATAAAAAATATAAAGCTCACTTTCAGTGAAAGGGGATTGGACTTTGAACAAGGCTGCCTCAAGGTTGGACGTGTTGTGCGTTCAGAGATGTTCTTCTGCAGACCTCGCTTGTAATCAGTGATTATTTGAGTTACTGTTATCTTTCAATCAGCTTCCAATCAGTCTGACCTCTGACATCAACAAAGCATTTCCACCCACACAACACTGGATATTTTCTCTTTTTCTGACCATTCTCTGTAAATCCTAGAGATAGTTGTGGGTGAAAATCCCCCTAGACCAGCAGTTTTCGAAATACTCAGACCAGCCTGTGTGACACCAACAACCATGACACGTTCAAAGTCAGTGCAATCACCTTTCCTCCCCATTCTGATGAACATTCAGTTTGAACTGCTGCAGATCGTCTTGATCATGTCTACATGACTACATGCATTGAGTTGCTGCTGTATGATTGGCTGATTAGAAATTGTATTAACAAGCAGTTGGACAGGTGTGCACAATAAAGTAGCCAGTGAATTTAGATTCACATCGGATCTTCGTTGGCTCAGGAATTTGGCCATTATCCGTCACCTCCTCTACACACTAAAAGCAAATCCAGGACCCTGAGACTGTGTGTTAGCCCCCAGGACGGAGGCAGAGGTCTAGTGAGCATGGAAGCCACCATTCAAGATGCATGAATACATCAAGCTCAATGCCCCAAATGACAGTGTGCTCAGTGAATGTCTCAGGCAATGGACAGCAGAGGATGTGATGCTGGAGGACAGGTCCTCATGGGAGGACAAGCTCCTGCATGGGATGTACCACAGTACCATCACTGGTTGCTGATATCAAGAAGTCCTACCAATGGCTAGAAAGGGCTAGCCTTCAGGACAGCACAGAAGCTCTCATCCTGGCAGCTCAGGAACAAGCCCCGAGCACCAAAGCGATAGAGGCTCAGATACACCACACCAGACAAGACCCAAGGTGTAGGCTGTGCAAAGAGGCGCCTGAAACAATCCAGAACATAACTGCAGGGTGTAAGATGCTGGCCGGGAAAGCACGCATGGAGCGCCACAACCAAGTCAACCCTTTGTGTGAATGTGTTTGTGGTTGTGTTGGCATGCAACAGACCGGCAACTTCTCCAGAATGTACCATGCCTTCACCGAACAGTAGCTGGGAAAGGCTCCAGTGGGTTGGATGAATGGACACATATATGTCTGAACATAACACAATGTGCATTTTTTTAGCATGCAACTGTCATCATCATTCGTTTGAATGTTACTTCGACCCTGAGATCGATCGGAAGAGACTCAGCCTTGACATCCACGGACACCACCGAGGTGGAGGCGTCTGCCTTAACTGTCAGGTATTTGCTTCTTCATATGCGTGATGCTTGACTGTATGATTTTTTTTTTTTTTTTTTACAACTATCGAGCTGATTCTTGCACAAATAAATGCAAGGAAAGCGTCTTCTTTTCAGCATCACACCACTGGAGTTAACTGTGAGCGCTGCATCCCCACCTACTACAGGTCACCTGACCACCCCATCAACTCCCCACAGGCTTGCTTACGTGAGAAAAAGCTGATTGACCTCAGAAAATGGTTTCAGCATATGCCCTGTCTTTTTGGTCATCTTATGTGCTTCCTTTGTCTTTTTCTTCTCTGCATGCCCTGCTCCTCAAACCTTCAGCCTGTAACTGTCAACTGGAGTTTACTGACGGAACCTGTGAGGACCTGAGCGGTCGCTGCTTCTGCAAGCCAAATTACACCGGGGACGACTGCAACTCCTGTGCTAGCGGCTTCATGGGCTTTCCTGAGTGTTACCGTGAGTCTCATCACCAAGAAACTCATTAGGAGCAGAAGATATATGGCTTAAAACATTTCAAGTGGAAACAATTCTACAAATAAATGAAAAAAAGCAACATTTAATTGTTGAATTTTGGTCTTTGTCTCTCCATCAGCCATCCCCACCCATCCCACCAGCGGTGAGGCCAAACCAGCCGGAGAGATCATCAGTAAGTCTTCCTCTTTCCCTAGTGCATGCTGGAGTTCTGTCATCAAGATAAAATGAAAGCCAGCAGTTGAACACACTTCTTGTCTATGATTACAATGACACCTGAGTAACAAGCAGCACTACTATATTGAACCTTTAGATGTAAATTATTGAGAAGTATCGATAATTAAAACGCCTAGGTTATTGACTAAAATTTACCCAAAGCAGTATCATATTTCTGATCACAATAGCTCGAGGCAAGTGGCCATTAAAGTTTTTTTTTTTTAATTAACAAATAATAAGAAAATGTCAGAGAAAACGTGTCTATTGATTTTTTTAACCGATAAAAGTGGCTTAAAGCAAAAAGTATGTGATCCAGAGTAAATAAAGGAATTACTTCTGCTGAAAACTATTTTTAATTGTTCACAGTGGGAGCAGCCAGACTTACTAATAGAAATGAAACAAAGACAAATTTGTGGAATTGTTTCCTTACTGTGGGAATAGCCGCGTGTCCTTTGTCCTGTAACCATTTCTTCATGAAAAAAATACAAAACCAATAACCAGCGCATTTAATGATGTGACGTGTGAATACATCTTTGTTATTTCTTATATGCTGGTTGTCTGAGTTAAAGATTCAAGTATTTTTTTTTATGTGGCATGTTATGAACCCTGTTTGTTTTGTTTAGTGGAACATTCCTTTAGTGGGAGTGGCCACAGTAAACACAGGTGGGTAGTGAGACATGAGACTGAACCCGAGGTGGATTTAAAGTTTTCAGTAAAACCAAGACACAGATAATTGAAGTATATTGAAGTTGAACTCTATGAAGGAAATAGGGACTATCCCTTCATTATTGCAATGACTTGAGTGTTTTTGGGGTGTGAATTGAGATGAAATGAACAGCCACTCGTACATTGTTTTTTTTATTTTGTCTTGACATGAATCTAGGTAGATTAGCACTTTCAAAGTTCAACATTTTACTAAACAAAAAGCCCTTTCAGTTCCTGCTGTGCTGCTTCTTCTTTCCTTCAAAGCAGAAATGTTCAGATTTCAGTCCAAACGTCACAAACCGTACAGTCAACGTACAGTTTGAAACAGATGCAAGATTATTTACCGTCTTGACCTTCATGTGTAACTTTCTCACACCACCACCCCGCATCCCCAATCAGTTGGAGTGATGCTAAGGCGTTGGGGGGGTCTCCTGGTGTAAATGGAACTTCAGTTAAAATGATAAGCTGGTATCAAACGTTGTTGGGATCCGGTCTCAGAGAGCAACTGCCTCCCTCCACTTACCAAAACAGCACCCGGCGCTTTTTCCTCTCACTCTTTTTGTTTCAGGACAACTACTCTGTTCTCCATGTTTTATTGTGGTGACACATGCAGGAAACTGGACCTACAGTTGTTCTCATTAGTTTACCCTGGAAGAAATTAGGATTTCTTGCTGGTTTTTCAGACAGTATGAATGATAATAGAAAACCTTTTTTCCACTCATAGTTAGTAGTTGATTGAAGCCATTTATTGTCAAAAAAATCAGAAACTTCCCAAATAGCCTTGTTCAAAAGTTTACACACTCGTTATTACTCTTTACTGACAGTAATAGTAATTTAATAACAGTAATTTGTTATTTTGTACTGAATTACCCCTAACACTGCCTGTCTGTACCCAGACTGCGAGTGCAGTGCAGCCGGCACAGTGGACAACTCCTGCAGGCCGGACCCCCGAACAGGAACCTGCATCTGTAAACCGGGCTTCACCGGGGACCACTGTGACACCTGCGCTCCGGGTTTCTACGGACTCAACTGCCAGGGTGAGAGAAGCATCAGGCCAGCGGTTTGACTGCCAAACACGCAGAAATCTTGAAGATAAAACATGCTGTTTCATTCTTGAACATCTGGAGGAACAGTGATATGCAGCTACCTTAAGCATCAGTATTTTCACTCTAAATTCATTACCAATACTGAAAAGAAAAGGTTCACCTGGACTTGCTGTTAGAGTTGTGCTGTTCTAAATCTCTGCATTTGTGTGTCCAGCCTGCCAGTGTTTGGGTCCAGGCTGTTATGACGGGTCATGTGACTTTGTGTCAGGCGATGGAGTGTGTCGAAATGGTTTCCAGGGTTCCCAATGTGATCAGTGTGCACCCGGCTACTTCAACTACCCACTCTGCCAATGTGAGCCACTCGTCCTTTCCTCTGTTTGTAGATCTCTCTGCAGAACAAACTTGTTCTGAAGTATGATGCAGAAGATCTGATTAGGAGCCACAGCAGGAAAACCACAAACAGACATGATGCTTCTCTGAGAGTGGCTGAGGATTCTGTAACATTACAGTAGCAGCCTTTTTGAAGTCACAGAATAATGCCTGTGAATAATGACCCCTGACCTCTCTGTGTGCAGTGTGTGGCTGCAGCACCGTGGGCTCTCTGCCTGAAGGCTGCGACGCCTCTGGTCGCTGTCTGTGCAGACCAGAGTTTCAGGGCCCTCGATGTGAGCAGTGCAGATCTGGATTCCACTCCTTCCCCAACTGTCAAGGTAAGCAGCCGGCACAGGAAAGGTCTGAGCGACTCTTATGCTGTGTTGACACCAAACATGATTCGCACGGCGTGCAGTTTTAATGTGAAGTCAATATTCAGACAGTCTGAGGTCCTGCGGCGTGATTTGAGCGTAGACTGCGATGCATTGGTCTGGCACCGGGTCATTTGGGCATCGCAGTGTGATTTGGGCGGCATGATGCGGCCAGAGTTAAAACATTTGAACTTTGGCGAAGAAGACGTGTTGCATCGACCAATCAGGAACTCAGCTGACGTGTTCAATGAAACAATCAGCTGGTGGAGTCCAAGACCAGCGTGGGGGAGAGGGGGGGGGTAACAAATCTTCCAACTAGGTCACTAAGAGACCAAAGTAGCGCTGAAAGCGTTCATCATTCAGATGCAGCTCCTGCAGTAGATGGAGAAACTCAATGATCCCGTGAACCCAGACGTGGAGACGTGACCACCGATGCTTTTGTAGAGCTCTTCAAAATAAAATAATCGGATCTCTCAACATCCTCCATCCTTCCCTGTATAGTAAATGAGACAAACACAGGGACCGCTCCATGTAGGGTCAGGGTAAAAACACCCACAGTGTGCTCCTCCCACATGCATCTGGGGCGTCAAACTGAAGAAAATTTGGTGTGCGAATTGAACGCAGCATTTCAGCTTCGGTAAAAGAAACAGATCTTACCATGTTTTTTACCATCTTACCAAGTTATTCCAGTTATAAACTGACCAATCAGAGGCCTCAGTAAAAGTCTTACGTTAAACGTTTGATCGACGGATTATTTCGAGTCCACTGTCAGTGGAAGGGGTCTGGATTTCCAACAAGCTCACTCCTGATTGTGAGAATGGTTGCCATAGAAACGTTGACTCTGACCAACTCCAACCAATCACTGCTTACAGATGATTTCCGGTTCCAACATGGCAGCAAAGAACATGGAAACTGAATTGACTTCATGTTTCTGGAGAAAGAAGTTAACTGTTTGCTACGGAGAGAAAATAAAAACATTTTCCAGAACTGATTTCTTCCTCTCTGCAGCCCCTCCTCTGACAGCGTCTGAGACATGGGGCTCTTTCCCGAGCGCTGGTCACCAGTCACGGGGATAGCAAGTGCTGCTGGACCCTTCTAAACAGGCGCAGATCTGAGTGGATCTGTGGGTGTTTAGAAGGGTCTCATGCTCAGGAGGAGCGGCAGGAGCACTCCATCAGTTCTGGAATATTTTTTGTAAAGTGATAAGTGTAAAAAATGATTATTTAGACTTTTTTGTATTATTATCGGGCATATCTGTTTAAGAAAGTTGGGAAATGTAAGTTTCACCAGAGATTATTCACAACCTAAGTTCAAAGCGGCTGATAAGAAAACTCTGATGACCCAGCATTCTAGCAGCATTTAAACGCATCACTTACACACGAATCTGGGAGACGTGAAAAGAGTCTCACATCAGATTTGAGCTTAAATTCTGTTTTGTGTGTGTAACAAGCGATTCGTGCTTACTTTTTAAAGATTTGTGCGTGTAGTTTCAAGCTGTTGTCATTTAAAGTGCATGTGTACATTGTATTTTGTATTTTTTGATTTTTGCAATTTTTGTACCTATGCACAAATGTATATTATGAGTTACAAATCAAGAATTACACAGGCACAAATCGGGGTGATACTATATTCTCTCCATCATTTTCCATTGATGATGTAACGCTCACTCAGTCCTGTTCTCAGATACAGTCGATGAGTGGGACGAGCTAGGTGTATTTCCCTGTGTGTTGGCTGCAGGCTGGATGTGATCTGTTGTGGATTTGTGGTTGACAGCTGTGTGGTTTCTTTTGTCAGAGTGTGTCTGTGATCCTCGGACATCGCTGGACTCCAGCTGCACCGTGTCCGGTATTTGCCACTGTCGACCCAACTACAGTGGAGCCTCCTGTGACCAGTGTGCTCCTGGTTACTATGGCTACCCAAGCTGCACGCGTAAGTGTTGGTTTTTGCAGGAAAGGTGAAGAAGATAAGGTAGAACTTTGATCCCACGACAGGGAAATTGCTTAAGTGGGCCAAAATAATCAAAACATTTTAACATTGAACTGCGGTTGTGTGAAAGATGACTTTATTTATCACTGTTACAACAACATTTAAAATGTGCTCCCTGGCCAAAATGTAATTCATCCATTACATACAAAGAAGGCAGTAATTCTTCTCTTCATTGGCTATTCCAACTGCCAGCAAATGTTTAATCTTCCAAATACTTTATTTTACTGATTTTCCTCCTTGTGGTAAATACTTGTTTGGCCCTTTTTCTACCTTCCTTTAAGGCCCAAAGCGCTTTAGTGTCCCATTCACTCACACATGGCGGCTCCGATGCCGAACACTGGCGCCAACCTTCCACCAGAGGTAATGTGGGGTTCAGTGTCTTGCTCAAGGACACTTCAACACATGGGCAGACAAGGCAGGAATTGAACCTGCAGTTTTCTGATCAGAGGTCGACCACCCTACCGCTGTACCACGGCGGCCCTAATAGCTAAAAGCATCAGCATGCATAAACCAAAGGCAAGAATGTTTCCATTGAACATGTTTTGTTGTTATCTTGGAAAACAAGATAAAAAAACACACGTCTCAGTTTTTTCTGTTCATTTTGAACATTTTATTTATTTTATTTTATTTGTTACATTTTGTTTTGTATTTTGTAATTAATTTGGGTCAAATAGATCCATCATATACCCACTGAAACCTAATATACTCCATTTGAATTCCATGTCACGTGCTTGTCAGGTCACTTTGAAAGAGACTGTGAACTCTTACATTTACATTTTGCTCCAATCAGAATCTGTCATCCAAATTCCTACTGCAGCCGGCAGATTCTGGAGAGTTTGGTCTGCCCTGCAGTGCTCCTGCTGTGGACATGCTGAGCAGCAGCATGAGAAAAACAGTCAGACACTGGCGTCATATCAGCTAAAGTCTCCAATGACACCAGAAGAAGTGACTTCATTACACAGCAACAGTGGGAGTTTGATGAGGTGTCTTATCCTAAATGCTGTTTTAGCTTAGTGTGTGTGTGTGCATACCTTCAGCATGCGTGCTGCTACATCTGATGTAAAACTGCCATAAAGATGTAAAAACGGGTAGAAAAAGTGGTTTAAAACGTGACTCTGCGGATCGTGTGGAGAACTGTTTTTGTTGCATCATTACTTGTTAGTCATCAGAGTCCCGTGCTCTCTGCAGCCTGCCACTGCTCCCCCGAGGGCTCCCGCCATGTGGCCTGTGAGCAGACGACGGGTCAGTGTGCGTGCCTGCTGGGTGTGGTGGGTCTGAGGTGCGACACCTGCGCACACGGCGCTTACGGATTCCCCAACTGCCAAGGTGACTACACAAACGCTTTGTTGGTGTGGATCTTTTCCTTTGACATGATATCCCGTTACAGAAACAAGTTGAAACATTTTCAAACAACTTGTGCAGAACAGCAAACAGTGATCATTTTTGATGAGAGTCCAAATCTGCAAAATTCATTGCACACTAGACTCTAAATAGCAGCAGAAAACACAGCTCTGGTTCAGTTCAGATTTGACACACTGAGTAGAAAAATGGAGATCTGTTCCTCATTTTGTCTCAGTGACGTTGAGATTCTCTGCTTTGGTGAGTTACTCAGGATGCTCACATTCTTAATGCGATCTGAAACATTTTTGGGTGAATGATTCCTCTGCATTTCCGTGTCACTGACAGCTGGAACGTGTCATCCGGCTGGTTCTGTTCAGTTCGCTGCTCTGCCACATGTGGTAAGTCTTTAGAAAAATGCTCACGTTTATTTATTAGGGAGGGTTACCAAAGTGAGGCTTCAGCCGTGTCTGTAAGAAAGGTTATTTAGAATCACCATGAGAAAAGCTGAGTTTGGAATCTAGTGCTGATCAGCAACATGTCTTTTCACATACAACTCCTTCCAAATGTGAGCTTTATGTGACATGAGCTTTAAGTTAACATGAACACACCCATTTTAAATCGGCTTTAAAAAACTGATAAATGTTCTGCAGTCTTTGAGTCATTAATAGTCATAGTTTAAAAACTCTGTTTTCAGTTAACCCTGTAAAGCCCTATATGTCAAAGAATTGACTGAATTTTTATTGTTGTAAATCAAATGTAATCAAACTCTTTGATGAAATCTGCTTTTTGCAGTATCATTTTATAATGAGATTTAGATAGTATCAGTTATGATACTTTGGGTGATTTGGTAAGTTTTTGTTTATAACAATGTTATTTTAAGATGCAAAAATATTGATATGGGGGTCCTGAAAAAACCCATCTTATGTACCCACTGTCTGCAACCAGAAACACATTTTTAACATGATGTAACTGAAGGCTACTATGAAGAATTAACTATCAACACATTTTGCATTCCTTTAACAAGTCATTAAAAAGAAGAATAACAATAGTTGTGCTATTCTCATCATAACGTTTTGAAAATTAACTAGCAACACCAAAAGGACTTTTGAGATTTAATGGAAGCAGCTGTCTTGAAATGAGCAGGAAAATGACATTCTACTGCCTGTAGTGGAGTAATAATCCCATACAGGGCAGAAAACATGGGCCAGGTCATGTACAATGGGTTTGTAAGGAAAGTTTTGATCAAACCAATAAGATAGTGGTCTCAGAAAGTCCTGTGTCAAATATGACCTGCATGGATAGGGTTAAGAGGATTTATCTTTGTTTGGTGATCTGAATTTTTAAAGGAAAAATCATCCAAAAAAAAGGGGGCAGGAAGCTTTAGACAGCACAACACATAAAAGGATTGAACAATTCAGTAGATGTATTTAAGAAGTGAACTTAGATAGAGCTCAGGTCAACATGGTTTTTGTCTTCTCTTCTCACTCAGGGTCAGTGTGAGTGTCGCCGCCATGTGGAGGGCCCGGCCTGCGACCGCTGTAAACCTCTGTACTGGAACCTCTCCCCAGACTCTCCATTTGGATGCTCCAGTAAGACACGCTCCAACAAGCATCTCTGTGCTTTTGATGGCCTTTAGAGACTGCAGAACTCAGACGCTGGCTGCTCTCTCTTGCAGGCTGTGAGTGTAACATTGCAGGCACTCTGAGTGGTGTTGCAGAGTGTGCACAGGTAACTGCAGCGGGTCACTTCCTCTGGAAATGCATTGTTCTTCCTGTCTGCATTTTGTTGTTGAGATTTTCATTTCTTGAAATTGAAAATATGATGTGTGGTTTAGACCTCTTGTATGGAATGAAATCATTTTGTCATGCAAACAGTAGCACCATATGTCTTTGCCAGGAAACTGGTCAGTGTCGCTGCAAGCCCAGTGTCTGCAGTGGGACTTGCTCTGCCTGCAAAGATGGCTACTATAACCTGCAGCATCACAACTACTTTGGCTGCCAGAGTAAGTGTTGTCAAATCATCGCAGTTTTGCTAAAAGACAAAAGTGCAGCTGCTAGTTTTTTTTTCTTGTCTGCTCAGGTTGTCAGTGTGACATTGGGGGCTCGTTGGGTCCGTTTTGTGAAGATCGAAACGGTCAGTGTCGGTGCAGATCCAATGTTGAGGGACCCAAGTGTAACGTGTGAGTTCAGCAGAGCAGTCAACACCTTTAAAACCCCGTTGTCCTCCAGTCTGGGTATGATTGTATCTGATGGAAGCCAACAGTAGGCTCGTGTCCACCTTGAATGTGATAACACAAGACTTAAAGTGTCAAAAGCATCAAACTATCCTGGCTGTGCTCTTCTACCAAGAGTCCATATGTGGTAGCATTTTTATTTGCTGGTTTGTATGCCGTTAAATTCTGTTTCTGTGTTCACAATCATATTTTTGCCTTCGTTCCTTCGATGATTGACAGTTTGTTTTCCCCACAATCTATGACTTTTTTTGAAATACAAAGAAAGTAGTTTTACATAAGACACACAGCTGTTATACATCAGTCTGATGACACTTAGTTACTTTAGGACAGGGGTGTCAAACTCCAGGCCCCGAGAGCCGGCCTCCTGCTGGTTTTCTTGAAACCTTGCTGTATCTGCAGTTGATTACCTGGATCAGGTGTGTTTAGCCAACAAGGAGCTTCAATGGCAGGTTGGTTGGAAAACATGTAGGACACCGGCCCTCGAGGCCTGGAGTTTGACACCTGTGCTTTAGGATGTTAAATCTACAGCAGAATTCAACAAATGATTTAACACACCCCTGGAAGTGGTAAAATAAACCAAATAAAGATGACCCATCCTCAAACCCTATTTCATTTCACACACATTTATGCCTCCACTTGTTAAAAACACAGATGGCTAGTGTTTTAAATCTTGGCATATTTGCAGACCTCGTCCAGACCATTACTTTCCTGACCTTCATCATCTGAAATTTGAGATTGAGGAGGGAACCATGATGGATGGGCGGCCAGTGAGATTTGGTTACAACCTACTGAAATTCCCAAATTTTAGCTGGAGAGGTTACGCTGAGATGTCATTCATTCAGGTAAGACATTTTTATTCATCTACTTGTGGGAATAATAGTATGCAAAAGTATTATACAGTCCATGTCAGACACATAGATGTGGCTGTGGCCCATATCCTCCCTTTCTCTTGCATGAAATGTTGGCTGACCTTTGCTGACCTGTACTGACCGGTGCTGTTCTCTTTGGTTCTACACCAAACTTTAGATATGTTGCTGTTCAGTTATTCCAGGCGTGATCTAAGTAGTTTCTTGTTTAGAAAATAAACAGCTAATGGCTACGTTTTGTACTTGATTAGGATAAGGTGCTTTCTGTGGATACAAGGGGTTGGCTGGTGGTGTGAACATCTTGATTGATGTTTATGACTCTCTTCATGCTTTCTTTTGGATTCTCTCTTCGCTCTTTCTCCTCTTGCTGTCTCCCTCTTTTCTTCACATCTCATCTCTGTCTGTCTTTGCTGCCGCTGCATTTTCTTGCTTTAACAGTCCAGGGTTTTGGTGTCGGTATCCATCACTTCTCCAGACCTCTATCATGTGGTGCTGCACTTTGCCAACTGGGCTGGATCTGCTGTTCAGGGTCGGGTGTCAGTCATAGAGGATGAATGGAGCCACTATTGTGGGAACTGTAAGTGTTGGGACAGGAGGCAGATTTTGCTGTTATGCCTTTCTTGATTTGCCACGTTTTCTTTGGCTGGACACATCTCTTCCTTTCCCGTGTTTTTATACAGTGATCAAAAATGTGACATTATCTACACCTCAAAAACACCTTGCTAACTTTAATGTTGTGTTTAATGTGGGTAGGGAACCTAGTAGAAGCCACTCCATTTTAGATTGGATACAGTTAGATTAAATCATGTCATAAAACTTTATTTTTATATCTGCTCAGTTCCACCACCCACCCCCCCCCCCACCACCACCACCACCCCCCCACAGGGTCAAATTCTTAATGTTATAAAAACAATTATGGGAGGGCTCCAATCTTTTTTTCAGATTTGACGTGTCAAACTCCCGTAACCACGTCAGGCACCTCCAGACAAAAATGAAAGATCATTATGGCATGCATAGATGGCACAATTTGGCAAAGAATTGTGATTTTGCAGATTTCATCAATTGCATAAACTAAAATGGGTACACAGACTCTGCAACTATCTTGACTTAACAAAACTGGTTTGCTTGACCTTATTAAATGTGGCATCGTTTTTGACATTACCAAGATGGAGCTGAATGACCATGCAGGGCACCTTAGGGATGCAGAGCAGAGGAGGCCACAGCAGTCAGCCGTAAATTGTGAGGGCCAGTTACCGCTGCTCCATTGACTGTATATAGAGAACTGGACTGAGTGACTCCTCCCCCCTGGCATTCCAAACAGGAATTACCCTCTGGCTCCAAGAAGCCAAAATCCCATAGACTTCTGAAGAGAAATATACAGCTGTTCCTCAGTGATTCTATTTGTTAGAATAATCATTGTTCCTCCGATTCATTTTTTAACATGTTCTTGATAATCTCATTTAGTTTTTATGGTATTCTTTTCCTTTATTGCCAGTTATTCAGGTCATAAACCAGTGGTCTTCAATCCCATTTCTTGTGTTCTTGTTCTGTAGCTAACCCGCTTCATTACTGCTCACCTGTATCAGCTGTGTTCAGTCAATGAAAAACTGTCTCACTCAGTCCAGTAATCAGTAAATACTGAAGCAGAGTTGGCTGCTAAACAAGCAGGACAGTAGCTCATGGGAAATTGGGTTGGAGAGAGCTGTCAGAGACGTACATCAGATCAGATGCCTCAATAAAAGTAGTCTCACGTTGAATGCTTGTAACGTTTGATTGACAAAATTCTCCTGAGCCTGTTTTCAAGTGTAGGGGTGTGGCCTTCCACAAGCTCACTTCTGATTTGTGAGTGGTTGCCATAGAAATGTGGACTCAGACCGACTCGAACCAATCGCTGTTAACTGATTATTTCTGGCTCCAACATGGCGGCGTCCATATTCAAATTCAAAAAAGGCAACAGAATTGACTTCATTTGGTTGGAGCCGGAAGTAAAACATTTTCTGTCACACTCTCTTTGTCCAGTTCTCTTTTACAGTCAATGTGCTCCTAGCAGCTTTAAATGACGTCTAATTCTTTGGTGCCACAATGATTATTTTCACATAGTTTTTATCTGGAGGTTCCCAGAGGAATTTGTATGAAGTTATTCTCCCTGCCTTTACAGAAGGACAGCATTTTTGCCAGGAACCTTTCATTCTCTCTTCCTCCCCTTCTCTGTGTGAAGAACCGTGGGCCTATCTGGTGGAAGTCTCTTATTTTTCTTTTTCCGGGCCACAGATGAAAGCAGAGTTTAGGGCTCTAGGCATGAAAATAAGTACGTCCCTCAAAATCCCTGTGCTCTCCTTCCTGCTCTTTTCTACCCCTTGGACCTGGCCTCTGTAGACGGCAGTGAAGCTCCAGGTTTATGTGAGTGAGGCAGACCTGTATCTGACTCGTTTCATCGTCAGTTATGTAAATTCAGATGGAACCACCTCCACTGGTAAAATAAGAGCCTATCAGGCCAACCGCAGAGGTAGGTCTTCCCCAGTCACAAGAAAGTATCAGTGTTTTTGGCTAAATGTTACAACAATAAAACTTTATTGACATCATTGAGTGATGTTGGGCTTTGTTTTGGCCATCACACCCATAGCAAAAAGTATTCTACTGTATTTAGGTGTACCACTAATATACTATACTAACAGTAAAGTTTACTTTTTATTAACCATCTATACATTAAAAACTTTACATTTTCCAATTTAGCCTTAGTATTCAGTAAGTATACCTCCTGCACTACATGTACACGATCTTTAGTATATTTGCTATACTTGTACTGAAGTATATGTAATCAAAGAAACTTCAAGTGTACTATTTTTTGCTAAGAGGAAAGAAAACATGATATCATGTAGTTTTTTCTTGCCATTGTATCACGACTGCTGTTTGTTTTCCACAGGTTCAGAACAGTCCAAGCCCATTATTTTTGCTCCCAGCGTTGAGCCCACCTTCGTAAATGTTCCTCAAAACAGTTTTGTGGAGCCTTTTGTCCTGAACCCAGGAACCTGGACGGTGGTCATCGAGGCTGAGGGCGTTCTGCTGGTGAGACATGCCTGCTGTCGGGCAGACCTACAGACACCTGACATCCTAATGGGTTACACCAGGGGGATATTTTATGTTTAGTCAATGAAGTGAACAGACAGGTGTAGGATTTAGTTACCAAGCGTACCCCTGCAAATCTACACAAGTAGAAACAGGACATGTGTGGTTCCCATGCACAACAAGAGAAATGTTCCTGTTTTTGTCTTGCAGGACTACCTGGTCCTGCTGCCCAGTGCATATTATGAAGCCCCACTGTTACAGATTAGAGTTACTGAACCGTGCACCTACAGCTCCACACCTGAAACCGGCAAGAAGTGAGTGTGCCAAGACGTGAATGTTTGCCCTCTCAGACTCTTCTGCTCTAATACAAGGCCTAAACTTTGAGCCACTATATTTCCCAAACCTCTGCTGCAGAGCTTGCTTAACAGGTGAAAAAAGTTGTCTGCTGATGATGATTGAACCACTAACTGCTTTTATATCTAAATGAGACGTGCAAATGAACAAAACTAGTCAGTATTCCACTGTCTTATTTTATTTCATTTTTAACATTTGATTTCTGGAAATTACTTTTGCTTTCCAAAACGCTTCATTTTTTTGGTTTAATGTATTGTGGTTTCCGGAGTTTTGTTTTGATGTTGTTTTTTATTATTTGATTTGCTTTTTTCATTTTCATTGAGATGTTTAATATGCAGCAAGTAAAAAAAAAAAAGAAACAATACAGTTCATTTTACTGTTGTTGGTGTATCTCAGCTAGAAATTCATAAATCTAACAAAGCTAAAACTAAATCCGAACTAAACAAGTGACCCTAGCCATACTTTTGGTCCATATGGTGCATGTAAAGTCCTTGAATTGTGCTCAATAATAGGTCAGTCCACCTTAAAGTCCAGTGCCCCTTAAATATGAATTCTAGTTGTGCTTTCTGAGCTCAAATAGATTCTTCTTGGTACACAGCACTCACAAATCTGTCATAATGTCTGGCTTTGGGAAACTATGAAGCTTGATGGATTGTTGGAGCATTATGGGTACTGTAGTCAGGAAGGACCCTGGTGTAGTGACTTAGACTGTTTGTACATCAGTTGAATAAAGTTTGACTTATCTTAATGATTTTTTTCTACTTGATTTGACTTGTAGTCCTAAAAATACAAATCTTTTTAAAATGAAAAAGATTTTTCTTCAACCAGAGAACCACAAAGGAGAGGTCAAAGAGCCACATCTGGCTCCGGGGCCTCAGGTTGTAAAACCCCTAGGCTAGAGGAAGAAAAAGTGTTTTGTTCCACTGTTTCTGAAAACAGTTAGTTTTGGTTAATGAGCTGATTGGAGCAGGATCGTTGTGTTGAGTCAGAAATTGTGATTTCTGAAAAAGATTTAGAGGAAAAATGAATCCCATCAAAATTTTGTATCAAAAATCAAAATACATTTAGAAAAAAGTAGATTTTATGGAGGAAAAAAATGACAGTTCTAAATGAATAAATGAGTTCATAGTTGAAGGGAAAATCATGAAATAAATAACAAGCCTTTAGAGTCAGACAGTTATGCACAGCTTTTTCTTGAATGTATTTCATGTTGTCTGTGTTTCTGTATTTGACATCACTGGGACATGAAGTCAGTGTGGTCTGCAGAAGGAACAAAACGCTGTCATTGTTTGTTTTTGTCTGGGTCTCTTCTGAGCCGTTCATATGTGTTTGTCCAGCTGCCTGCTGTACAAGTATCTTTCCCTGGACGCATTTCCGTCCTTGTCCAGCAAGGACGCCAGCTGCCGAAATGACAACCACCTGCCGCGCCCCTGCCTGGTGGAGAGGGTCACCCCTCGGCATCCTGACATGGCTGTCTGCAGTGGAAATGATGTAGGGGCTGAGACATCTTCTGAAGCTTTTATTTTGAAATGTCTAACATTCGATTGCACAAAGGTCAGTTGCAGGTTTTTCATTCTACCTTTTTTGTTCTGCTGCCTCAGATTAGCGTTGGGCTTCGCGTGCGCCTGCTGCCTCCAGGTGACTACAATCTGCTGGTGGAGTACTCCAGCGAGGAGGAGCTGCCTCAGACTCTGTTCGTTACCGTGAACACGCCAGGAGCACGGACACACCAACAGCACGTCACACTGTTGCAGTGCAAATACAGGTGAAAGAAAGGGTTAAACCTCTGGCGAGAAATGACTGTGATGCTTCACTTGACCTGCAGAGAACAACAGGGATTTTTGTTACACCATGGAATCTTTTCTTCTTATGAGAAACATGTGGTTCTTTAGATTTTTGATGGTTTCATTTAAAGGCTGACAGTAAGAAACAAACCACACAAAGACCCATCTCACCAATTGTTTTTCACATGTATGTGCCTCCATGTTTCTGTAAGGTCAGAGTCTACAGGAACACAGTTCCGTCTGTTGTCATCACCTCTCTCATTGTGTTTGTTTAGTTTTCTGTGTCGAGTGGTTGCCAGTGACGACCAGAAGCGAGTGTCAGTCTTCTCCCTGCCTGCAGACGCAGAGATCCAGCTCTCTTCAGAGAGAGCCAGCTTCTTCCTGGTACTTTCTGGTGTCCTACAGTCATCATAGCACTGATCAGCTTAAAGTCGTCTTAATGGTGCTGTAAAAACCAATGTCTTGAAAAGTGCAGCTGTGTATGTAGTTTCATTGAGTAAATCACTCTGTCTTTAGTGTCATTTCTAAAGTCAGCTGAATTGACATCTCTGGATGAGCAGGAGAAATGGATGAACATTAAAATATCCAAATGAAAAGGTTTTTTAGTAATGGTCTAAAAAACGCTCAGTCAGCTTGTTTTTCCTGAAGCAGACATCGTCAGCACCGGGTCTGTCATAGTTCCACTCTGAGCTAAAGTTGAATGTGTTTAGTTCAGGGTCAAATGGAGAATCTGGCCTTCACGTGTGATCCACGACTTCCTTTTGGTCATGGTTGTGACCTGTTAGGCACCTGAGTGTAACCGCTATTGTTTGCTTCAAGCTACATTAGCTGCATCAACAGTTATTACATGACCCGTGTTTTCTTGTGAGTTCTGAGCTACAGACAAACTGGATCTGTCAAATCTGTTATTTTATACAAGTGCTCAATATGATGTCATGATTAATTTGACAAAGCGGCTTTAAAAACAACATGAAAGCTGCATTTGATCTCAGTCTCATGTTTTTACCAATTATGAAGAAAACTACTTTTTAATAACATCTTCTGAGTGTACCAGAACATGAGTTGACCCGTAGAAACATCCCAGGTCCATTTGCTGTATTTGTGGTTGTCTGTAGCACAAAGTGTACCTGATACCTTCAGACCAGTTCACCATGGAGTATGCTGAACCTAAAGTCCACTGCATTAATACTCACGGCCAGTTCTCACCTGATAGGTAACGTATGAAATAAATACATTTGAAAGCATTTATAGGAATACAATTATTCAAACTCCTTGATTGGTAACAAGTGAGCAAACTTTAGTTAAATGTTTGTCTTTTGCCCCCAGTTCCTCCTGTATCCCATCACGCTTCCAGAAACCATCTGACTCTCTGGATCTAAAGGAAGGTCAGAGCTCCACCTTTCAGGCGGAGCCCTTGCAGGCGGCGCCAGCAGCCGCCCCTCCGTCCTTCCAGAGCGAAGAGCCTGCCTGGATGGAAGGAGTCAGACCTCCCTTTGGTGCAGACGACAACAGCCACATGCGGCTGGATTCAGTGCAGGTACGAGCACTGATGCTGACAGACTGACGTCGTGCCACGGTCATGTGGATGGCTTAGTACATGCTTGGACAGCCCCATGCTTCTCTGCTCCTGTCCATTTATAGAGCAAAGTTGGAATATTTTCTGGGACAACATTTATTTGAAATATAAAAAAGAACAAAAGCACAATTTATACAAGAATTCAAATGTACATTTACGTTATATCTGAAATATCTTTGTTCCTAAATTTGAAAAACAAAACTTACAAGAGATCTGTGCTGATCTGTTAACTGTCTATTCACTCCATATACTACAGAAGTATAGGCAACTCCAGGCCTCGAGGGCCGCTGTGTCTGCATGATTACCAGGTATCTAGATATCTATCTACTCGTGACTGATTACCTGGTTCAGGTGTGTCCAGCCAATTAGAACATGTCAGAGATGGGTATGTTGGAAAACATGCAGGAATGCAGCCCTCGAGGCCTGGAGTTGCCTCTTCCTGAGCTGAAGCTAAGACATGGGTCTTTTCTGACCCATGTGTGAAAAGTCGAGGTAGAAACTCAAGAGCTATGCTTGTTTATACCATAAGAAAAAAAAATGAAAATGATTATTTGTGGCAAACAAAAACAAGATATTTACGACAAACACGGAGGAATGCATGATCAAATAGAATTTATTTCAAATATCCATCCATCCATCTTCTTCCATTCATCTGGGACCGGGTCGCAGGGACAGCAGTCGGACTACTGAATGATAATATTAATTTATTCCAAAGATATAACAAGAAAACACAGCCGGGTCACTTTTGACCCATGTCAAAGGGTTAAAGATCACAACTTAAAACAGCTGTCATCTGTTCTTCTGGTTCTGCACAAACATTTCTGCTACTTTGCTTCTAGAAACTTGACCTGCAGAAATAACCCATTTTAACTCAAAGGAGTATTTGATGTATTTGAAGTTCATCAATTTAAGTGTCAGTTAATGGTTTAAATATCTGCTATGCACTTTAATGATACTGTTTCACATGTACCGATTTAAATACTGAATGTATTTTAGCAACACTGAACTGCTTAGCAGCACCTATTTACTGCAAATGTTTGGGTGGAACAATTCTGTTCACTGATTCGATCATTTGTGGATGCTGATCCAATTCATAGTCAATATTGGTTCATTTTAATGATCTGATTCTCTGATCTAAAATGGATCAGAACATCTTCATCCAGAACTTCAGCAGTGTGTCTCAGAGATAAATACCTGCTACTGAACAGTGAAGTTTTCCAGATTCTTGTGTTTCTTCAAGATAATCAAGTGTAAATAAATATGTGTACAAACAAACAAGTAAACAAGAATGAATGTTAAATCCATTCACGTCTGAGTTTGATAAAGTTCATTCCACTGTTGTTTTTCCACATCAGAATAATTCGAAGGAACATTATTAGAGTGTTCTAGCACAAGTGTTCTAGAACACTCTTCCACACATTGGACTGGAATGATGGTTGATCAGTTTCTGCTGCATCACATGTGCGTTGTCTGCTGGGATTAACCTGATGGTAAAATAAACCGACCATGTCTCAATCCAAACAGTGTTTTTCAATATTGATTAAATCGATTTATGTCATTTTGAAACAGTTTTTTTATGGTATAGGCCAATTCGATCAACAACTTGCCTCAGACGGATTGATCTGGTTAGATCGTAGGAATAGAAATAGATTCATTGATTAAGTTGATTAATCATCACACCGAGTGTTAAGCGTTCTCTGGGTTTTGGGCAGTAATCAAAGAAACACTGATTGTTGAGAGGATGCCGACCCAAAGCCTCCATTGACCTGCTGGTACCCTTACACACATCACTGCTGTGCATTATTTTAGATTATGGATTGAAAGTGTTTGTTTGGATGTAAGATGGCGCTGCTGATCACAATGCCTGGTTTCAACTGCTTTGCACTTTTAAAACTGTTGCTGTGGACATTTTCTTCCGTTATCTCTCCCAGAATATTGTGGTGTACTCAGCCCGGGTCCCGACGCTGGGACGCTACATTTTCATCCTCCATTATCACCAGCCTCTTCACCCCACCTATCAGGTGCAGGCCTTTATCAATGGAGGGCGAATCTGGCAAGGTGAGAGCTCAGACTGAACCTACAGACAGAGAGCTTTCAATAACCATCAAATGATTTGAAATCATGGAAAGGGGACCTTTACGTGACCTTCAGGTGGCATGACGTGTGTTTCAGGCCACACCAATGCGTCCTTCTGTCCTCATGCGTATGGCTGTCGTAACGTGCTGGTCTCTGAGAACCAGATCATTTTGGATGTGACGGACCACGATGTTTTCATCACAGTGCAGATTCCTTCTGACAGGACGCTGTGGCTGGTGTGTATGAATATGCTGCTTTATGTTCCGCTTGGCAGGTTTTTACTAGGGGGTTAGATTATTGTGTTAATCACAATTAATTAATTACAGACGAATTAGTGCCCTTTTTTACTGTTAATCTCATTTCTAATCTGTAACTATTGTTGTGTTCTCAAGTATAAAACAAGGCTCCAACTGTTTACTTGCATGAACGTTTTATTTGAACTCAGCTGAAAACAATCTTGCGTTGCTCTCAGTGCGCATCTTGGTGTCTGTGTATGCAGCATGTCGCTGCTGTGACACCATCAATGTGAAGTAGAGAACAGAACTAAGCCACAACGCCACAGCTATTATCTTTTATGTAAGGGATAAAACCTGACGGGTTCATTATCATACATTAACGGGGTGCATGGATCACATGGGACGGTAAACTGTGGAGTAAGGTATGTCAACCTATAATTCATAATAAAATATTATATTAATAGAACTCATGAAGAAGTTGTTTGTGGCTTAATGTTTGTGGATTTCTCAGAAAATTAAAATACTCTTTTAATGTGTTAAATTTTAACCCTCGGGACCTGGAGTTTTGTTCCTGTGGGGTTTTTTTTTACTGTTTGAGATTGAAAAAAGTCCCCCTTGGTGGTGTAAAAGTAAAGGTTGGAAGTCTTGTTATAATTAAAACAAAATGTCATAAAGCCACTTTTTAGTTGTATTTTGATCTGTGTCACAGATTTCAATGAAAAGACCTAAAAAAATTAGGCTTTTTACAGCAATTTTTAGAGTTGATTAAAAATAGATGAATTAGATTAAGGAATTACAGGTCATGATTAATTAACTACACAGAAAAAATGAATCACTACTAGTATTAACTTCTGAACTTTGGTTGACATCACTCAGTGTGTTTATGAGCTGTAAAGAGCTCTAGAGTCTGCACGTCTTGCTGCCTTGTTACCTGTCAGTCAGTCAGATCCAGCAGCATAGATGGGCCTGATACAAGTGATGAAAACATGCTAATTAAAAGGCAAACAGGTAGTTTTCTCTGCTGGTTTGGTATTAATTGTATTGTTTTTACCCGTAAAGTAGTTATTTTTAAAATGTTTTTTTTTCCCTTTTTTAAATCCAACTTTATTTTAGAGAAAAATCAATACAGATAAGTTGAAATCTGAATGAAAATTCTGTCTTCTGCGTCTTAACAGGACTACATCCTGGTTGTTCCTGAGGCGAGCTACAGCTCCAGCCACCTGAACGAGCTTCCCCTGGACCAATCCTACAACTTTATTAGCAACTGTGGTCACAACAGTTTCTACATCGAGTTAGTCTTAAACACACAAACTCGAATATTCGAGAACGTATCATCCTTTCAGAGTAACGCTGGTGTTCTCTCTTCTCTCACCTGTTCAGTTCGTACACAGCTTCTCCTTTCTGCCTCAACTCTGCTGTGTCCCTGTCGGCCTTTTTCAACAACGGGGCCATGCCGTGTGCCTGCCACGAGGTGGGGGCCCAGAGCGACACCTGCGAGCAGTTTGGTGGTCAGTGCAGCTGCCGACCAAACGTGATCGGAAGAGACTGTTCCATGTGTGCAACAGGTTACTGGGGGTTCCCCAACTGCAGGCGTGAGTGTCTCCTTCACTGAGCCACATTTTTTTCATGAATGTTTTACAATAGAAAGCATCTATAAACACCTCTGTTTGTTGTAGAAAAGCTTACCAGACATGAAATCATGATAGAATTGTCTCTTATAGCAGGATTTTTGTGTAAACATTGGATCAAATGATCGGACGTAGCATTTCATGAAGGAATTGGCAAATGCAGCCAAGGGTCATCTGAAGATGCTGGAACCAAAGCTGTTCCAATCAGGCCAAACTGCCTGAACTGCATTTCAGGAGTAGAGACTATCAGATTAGTTTAATTCCACACAGGGAGCATGAAATTACAGGAGGTAATCTGCCTTTACCCTAAAAAAACCCTACGATAGAACAAGACTCGGTCAGGGTGACCTGCAGCGGGTTGGTTGTGAAAGAACATTTCATCAGACCAAAGCTTCACAACAACAGAACTAGAACAGTGGAGTCCCCCAGGAAAACTAACCCTTCAAGCTTTATCAGAGAGAAAACGGTGACAGCCAGCCTTCAGAACAGGTGTTATCTGCCTCCTCAACACCACACAATGACAAGATTAAGCCACAGTCTGAAGGAGGCACATTGTAGTTTGAATGAGGCTGGTATTTTCCTGGCAGAGTGATACCTTTGAAAACTTTCAAAGAGGAGAGCAATAAATGACGTTCATCTGCAGAAAACAAACTCCTGCTTTATCTGCAATGAAAGCTAAAGCAAAGGTTTCAGATATTCCTCTAACTTGTTTGACAGTAAATACTTGAATCTGTGACAGTTTGCTGCACGTTCCTCTTGTCCCTGATGAAGTGGTGCTCCTCTGCAGCGTGTAACTGTGGCTCCAGGTTGTGTGAGCCGGTGAACGGGGAGTGCATTTGCCCCCCGAGGACCTTGCTGCCCGAATGCTCCCAGTGCGAGCCTCAGACGTTCGGCTGCCACCCCATAGTGGGCTGTGAGGTCTGTAACTGCTCCCATGGAGGCGTCCTCTCTCATGACGACAGCTGTGACTCCCACAGCGGACAGTGCAGGTATGCCGACTTGAACCAAATCACTGCAATGCTTCTGCAGACAGAGGACAACTTTTTTCTTTTTTGGGTTAAGAACACGTTGACGTGTTTGCTTCTATGTACTTTTCTCTGGTTCTATCGTGTAGCAGGAGTGAAGATGGACTGAACTCTTGAAATTATCCTTTCAATTAGGTTAAACTGGACATCATTTCTTGTGACATGACATCATTCCTAACAGTGGAGAACTGAAGACCTGCAGTGCTCACCGCTTTAGCTTTTATTTCCCAGTTGTTTTGCTGATATGGACTCTTCTGACCCACTTTCTCACTCTTCTAAAGTCCTGCTCTGATCATCTTTTGCTGTGCTCTAAAGAACAAACTGTTGTGTTAAACTTCCATGCTTCATAAAACTGTTTTCTGTTCAGCTGTAAGAACAACATCATTGGCCGCCAGTGTGACCGCTGCACCCTTGGTTACTATGGTTACCCCAACTGCCGGCCATGTGAGTGCAACGAGGCAGGAACTGAGGAGGAAGTGTGCGACTCTGTCACTGGACGGTGTCTCTGCAAGGTTGGACTCAGTCCCTCTTGAGCCCCTGTCACACACAGCCATATGTCTGAGCTTACTGTGTGTGTCCTCCCCCTGCAGGAGAACGTCCAGGGGGCTCGATGTGATCAGTGCAGGATTGGCACTTTTCACTTGGACCCCACCAATCCCAAAGGCTGCACCAGCTGCTTCTGTTTTGGAGCCACAGACAGGTGTCAGAGCTCTGATAAAAGACGCACAGAGGTACTTCCTTCTGCTTCTACTGCCTTCAACACATTTATATTCTGAAAACTCCCAAATACAACCAAAGATGTCTGAAAGAACGAGAGAGAAACATCAAACCAAACAAAAGATGAATTTCTTTACTACAAATGTTGGACAAGTCATGCTCAAAGGTGTCAGTCATAAAAGTGTGAATAGATTCCATCCATCCTTCCCTCCCTCTATCCTTCCATCCAACTATTTCCATCCATTCATCCGGGTCGTGGGGGCAGCAGTCTAAGCAAAGATGCCCAGACTTCCCTCTCTCTTAGGGCACTTCCTCCAGCTCCTCTGGGGGGACCCTGAGGTGTTCCCAGGCCAGCCGAAAGACGTCTCTCCAGGGTGTTTGTCCAGTGGGACATGGCCGGAACACCTCCCCAGGGAGGCGTCCAGGAGGCATCAGAACCAGATGCCCGAGCCACCTCAGTTAGGTCTTCTGGATGTGGAGGAGCACCGGCTGTACTCCGAGCTCTCTCCGGGTGACCGAGCTACTCGCCTTATCTGTAAGGGGGCGTCTAGCCACCCTACAGAGGAAGCTCATTTCAGCCGCTTGTATCTGGTACCTCATTCTTTTGGTCATGATCCAGAGCTCATGACAATAAGTGAGTATTGGAGCGTAGATCGACCGGTAAATTGAGAGCTTTGGTTTTCGCCTCAGCTCTCTCTTCACCACAACGGGCCGGTACAGCAACCACATCACAATGGACACCGCACCAATCCACCTGTCGATCTCACGCTCCGATCTTCCCTCACTCGTGAACAAGACCCCAAGATACTTAAACTCCTCCACCTGGGGAAGAAGCACTCCACCCAGAGAGGGCAAACTTTCTCTGGTTGAGAACCATGGCCTCAGACTTAGCGGTGCTGACCCTCATCCCAGCCGCTTCACACTCGGCTGCAAACCGCTTCAATGCACGCTGGAGGTCCTGACTCAATGAAGCCAACAAGACATCATCTGCAAAGAGCACAGAGGAAATCCTGTGGTCCCAAACCAGACCCCCTCTAGCCTCTGGCTGTCCCATAAAAATAGAGGATTACAGAATCGGTGATAAAGGGCAGCCTTGCTGGAGTTCAACATGCACCGGGAACAGCTCCGAGTTACTGCCGGCTATGTGGACCAAGCTCCTGCTCCAGTCATACAGTAGGCCTACTGCCCTCAGTGAGGCTTCCCGGACCCCATACTCGCAGTACACCCTCCACAAGACACCACGGGGGGTTGCGGTCAAAGGCCTTCAGTGGGGCGGCTGTGGTGCAGCGGAAGGGCAGTCAGCCTTTGATTGGAAGATTGCAGGTTTAAATCCCCCCTTGCTCGCCCCATGTGCCGAAGTGTCTTTGGGCAAGACACTCAACCCCACATTGCCTCTGATGGAAGGTTGGCGCCAGTGTTTGGCAGCGGAGCCGCCATCAGTGTGTGAATTTGTGAATGGGTGACTGTGACTGAAAAGTGCTTTGGGCCTTCAATGAGGGTAGAAAGCGCTATACAAGGATACACCATTTAACCCTGTAGCAACCTTTGGAGAGTGTAGAGCTGGCCCACTGTTCCACCACCAAAACTAATATTCCTGAATCTAAGGTTTGATACACCCCTCTCAGCCACCGGGGTCAATTCCAACACTTGGTAGCTGAGGTGGATGTTTACACCAGCCTGCCGCCTCCCACCATGAGTCACTCCAAATTGTCCAACCGCTCTTAAGGGATTGAGTTTCATAGCCCTAGCTGTGTGTAGAGGTGAGCCCAACTATATCCAGCCGGTACCTCTCAACCTCCTGCACAAGCTCAGGCGCTTTCCCTACTAGAGAGATGACATTCCAATTCCTAAAAGACTCATTTCATGACTGGAATTTGACCACATTGCACCGGCCCGTTTTGAGAAGTTCTGTTGGTAGTTGATCCCTTGACTGACACTAGGAAAAGCCTGGAGCCCCAACCGTAGACTCTGGTGCCGCCAGTCTAGGTGATGTAAATGGAACTGGTCATTACTCGTGAAGAGGGCTCTGAAATGCTCTTAGTCTGTCTCGCCACCTGTCTCGGCCCCGTCTGGCGCCTAGGACCTTTCAGGGGCATTAGCCCGGACAGCTTCACTTCTGGAGTCGCTTGAGCTCTCAAACCGCTCCACCGCGTTAAGATGACGATTCACGGATAGAGATTTCATGCCAAGCATGAAATGTTTTCACGCTGAAAGAAAAAAAAAACATTCCCGCTTTTCAAACCGTGTAGTGCACACTTTCATGGTCCTCTCTTCATGAATGCCAACTTGCTGTCTGCTCTGCATATATGCATGTGTATGACTCAACTCAACACAACGATTGTCTGCAGTTGAACACTGGTCAATGAAAGTGACCAAGAGACGGTGTCAGAACATGTTTGTGTTTTCCTCACAAATAGAATGAAAAAAGAACATTGTCTGTTTTTTTGGTTACCTATTAGATAAAAGGTTTGATTTTGCTGTTGATGCTTCAGTCATAGAAACATCTAGAAAAATGTATCCTTCACCACATGAGGCTATTTTTGATCAAATGTGATATCTCATCTGTTTTTGTTGTGTTGAAAAAATACCAACATACTAATAACAAAAGATTTTCATATAAATTCATTCCAACATTATCCTGGAAGCTTTGACAGTCTGTAGATGAGAATGTCCTTGAAAAACATCAAGTTTTGAACTTCCCGGAAGGCTAGGTGCAGAGGTTACTGTCCACATCACCCGAGTGCTCTGACGGCGCTGAAGCCAGTGTGGAGTCCACCAGGGCAATGTAAACCTCTGTGACCTTTGACCTCCTCTGCCTTAAGCTGCTACAGGGTTGAGCTTTCATTTCCTGCCTTTCAGATCATAGACATGAACAGCTGGGTGCTGCTCGGAGCAGACAGGCAGGAGGTTGTTGTGAACGAGTATCCGGATCAGGACCTCGTGGAGGCTGACCTGAGTGATGTTCCTGATGTCTACCAGAACCTGTACTGGCATGCACCCAGCGCTTATTTAGGAGACAAGGTAACGAAGGGAAGAAATTAGTACTGAACCGGAGAAATGGACAGTTGTTTTATGGAGAATCCAGCTTTTGTGTTTTCTGCCAAACTAAGCCTTTCTTTCCTTTGACTGCTGATTGTTTTAACGTTTACATAGTTTCCCTGGAAAATTGTGTCTAACTTTCAATGCAGTTTCTGAATTGAGTAGATAGAGCTCCCCTCTATGCTTGTCATCATTATGTTTTTTAATTTCAGATCATGAATCTCCTTTGAAGCAAAGAAACTTTTCATTTAATCTTCATTTGTTCTGTTGTGGTATCGTTTTCTGTAAAGAGAAGGCATCCGTGCAGCTGCTGTGATAGAACCGAACCAATGACATGTACATTCATCTGAAGAAAGAAAAGAAACTGAAGCTGCTTCTGTGAATCTCCAGGTCTCATCATACGGAGGTCTTCTGAGTTATCGCCTTCACACTCAGACAATGAGAGGAGACTCACTGTCTCTGCCTCCGGAAGCATCCAGGCCTGACGTCATCCTGAAGGTGCAGCTCTCACACACACATACACTCACAGGCATGCGTACACACATTCATATGTAGACACACACTTATGCATACACACCCAAGTGTTGCTGGAAAAAAGAACATCTTTTGCTGTTATAGAGAAATCAAGGAAGGTCAAATTAACAACATTTATGTCAAAGCCAAAGCTTCTCAAGTCATTTCTGCATAAACACATTGACCTTCCAAAGCATCAAACCTGTTTCTCAGAACCTCCCATGTTTGAGCCTCCTCTTTATGAAACAGAGGAGGCTCAAACAGAGGAGGCCCATGTTTGAGCCTCCTCTGTTTCATAAAGAAGTGTCCAACAACAGCACATGAAAGAGGGGCGGGTGTTTGTTCTGCAGGGCAACCAGATGACCCTGGTGTTCATGCACAGGGAGTACTCCGCACCCGAGGTTCCTCATGAGGGAAAAGTTCGCATCATTGAGGTAACGTTATTTCCAGGATTTGTGCAAAGCGTCAGCTCAGAAAATGAATGTTTATAAAATGGGTTTTTAGTAAGGAGATTCTACAAAACAACGACAGTTTATGCTAACGCCTAAGATTCTTAAAAATCTGGTTATAAGACATTAACAAACATTAATTATGTGATTAATTATGTGTTTATAAACCTTCATATTACATTCTTAAGACATTAACATTTCTAAATGTCTTAAAAGTGTTGCTTAATATGGTGCTTATTAAGACATGTATTAGCAGTTGTAAAATCTTTAATGAGACATTTATACAACTCTTATTAGCATTTGTAGATGTCTTACTAATATGTGCTAATGAAGGACTTCTAAGCAAATAATTAACATAATAACTTTGTCTTTCAGTTTGCTGCCTCCTAATCTATAGTTTGGGATATTCCTTGCCACAAAGAATACAAAGTGTGTAGGACACCAAAAACAAACACAACATTACACCTATCCACAAACACTTTTGTAACAAACGAGACGCACACGTGGTGTTGGTAACTTGTCATGGTGAAAGGAGGAGAGGCTGCTAGGTGACAGTTTAAAACATGGAGGAATCCAGAACAGATTTTATTAACTCATGTAAAGCATTAGTAAGACATCTACAAATGCAAATGAATGACATATAAATGTTCCTTAAAGGCTTAGAAGGACAGTACTGATCCTTGTTAATGTCTTCTAACTAGATTAATAATGAAGTTTTTTGCTCAGCTAGAATGTGTGGTTGGTTATTAGAGGCACAGAGCCTCAGTGATGTTGAACCATCGACCCAACCGCAGCTCTTGCTGTGCTGTGAACCCTTCTGCTGAGTATCTGGACCCCATGGAAGAGCGGCTTCATTTTCTGCCCACAGGGAAGTTTCCGGCATTCTAGGACCGGAAACTCGGTGTCTCGGGAGGAGCTGATGATGGTCCTGGTACGGCTGGAGTCCCTGCAGATCCGAGCGCTCCACTCTCAGTCAGCACACTCCGTGTCACTGCGTGGCGTCGTGCTGGAAGCTGCAGAGAGCATGCCAAATGGACTCCACGCCAACAACGTGGAAATCTGCATGTGTCCAGCCAACTACCGCGGAGATTCTTGCCAGGTGAGGGCTGCACCCTGGTGTCACCTGTCACCTGAAACTGCTGTCTCATGGTTCCGCTCTGAAAAGCTAGCAACAATATTTTGTTTCATGTTTACAGAAATGTGCTCCCGGTTACTACAGAGACACCATCGGCCTGTTTATGGGTAAATGTGTTCCCTGTAACTGTAACGGGCATTCGGACCAGTGCTTAGACGGGTCAGGGGTCTGCTTGGTGAGGATCCTTGGCTAAAACTTCAAGTCATTGTAGAAATTGAATGTACATCTAACTAAATCTACCTTTTTATTGTTGTTAATCAGGACTGTCAGCATAACACCGCTGGGAACCAGTGTGAGAAATGCAGGGGAGGGTTTCTGGGGAACAACAGTCTTGACGGGCAGGCAGTGGCGTGCTCCAGCTGTCCCTGCCCTCTGAGGGCTCCGTCCAACAAGTAAATGTTAACATTGACTTATTCCCTCCAGAAAATTCTGTCTTTTTACAATATATTGTGATCTGCTTGAGTTTGCACCATCGTCTTCTCCAGGCCTGCTCCTTAAATTCATGACGTGTGTGTAGCTTTGCAGAGCGCTGTGTGGAAGGCAGCGGCTCGCCCCAGTGTCTGTGCATGCCGGGTTACGCTGGACCCAGATGTGAAAGGTGAACCTGCTTGAGTCCTCACACAGAGTCACATTTTCAAATGTCTCTATCAAGTCAGATTTGTTGCAAAAGTCTGTCTGTAAAAAAGGTTGTAATAATCAGAGAAAAAAGATACTTGCAACAAGAGATGTGTGTGTGTGAAACATCACACGTACATACGAGTTACAAGAACAATTCTTTTGCTTCTCGGTGAGTCAGCCAATCAGGAGCCTTCACTCTCACCCAATCGGTGCACTGCTTTGACCAGCTGATCAGACGCATTATCTTCATGCCAGCAGGGGAAAAAAATTCTTTATTCAGACATAGGAGACGGGAATGAACTGTTCTAACAGTAAACCACTCTGACAACAGATTCAATTCCACTTCATTGATAAAGCCCAACATTACAGCACAGTGGGCTTCACACCGGTATTTATACAAAAGAACATAAAGTCAGTCATAAAAATCTAAACAATAGCTGATTGCTAAACTAAACTAAACTAAAGAGATAAAGCTAAACTAACATCTCTGCCCTTAGACCCTCCTTCTCAATGAGGAAAAACTCACAAAACAAACCCTTTCCTGGGGTAAAAATAAGAAACCTCAGGGATATGAAGGAGGGATCCTCTCCCAGGACGGACAGGCGATGTGCCAGGTCTGTTAAAGAAGAATTAGCTTCTCTAACTCTACAACTGCATGTTTGAATCTATTACTATCATTGTACTCGGGTATCTGACAGGCTAAAATCTAAACAAAAATAACAGAGCTTTAACTGACATAAATTAAACCAAAACCACAAATCCAGTATTTAATAGAATTGTTTGGATTTTTCTTTAAAGCCAAAGAGCCTCTCTGGAGGTAAATAAAGAGCCACATGTGGCTCCAGACCGTCAGGTTGCAGACTCCTGGTGTAGAATGAAGTCACTTGAGTTTTGTCCTTGTAAATTACTGCGTGTGCTCGAATGTGTGTGTGTGACGTTTCTGACACCGTCAAAGCATTTTTCAGTTACAAACGTACATAAGGTTCTCTTATGGAACCTTTCGATGGACAGATAATACTTTAGCAACAAATCGAGCTTGATGGGTTTATCTCTGTTCTAACACTTCACCTTGGACCTCCTAACAGGTGTGCTCCTGGATTCTATGGCAACCCGATGGTTCTTGGTAGCAGCTGTCAGCCCTGCGACTGTAATGGCAACAGCGACCCGAACATGCTGTTCATTGACTGCCACTCGCAGACTGGAAAGTGTCTGAGCTGCATGCACAACACCGCAGGAGACCACTGCCATCTTTGTGCTCCAGGGTTTTATGGAGATGCCATCAGCGCCAAGAACTGCACCAGTGAGTCCACAGCACGTCCAGTATCTGTCACCACAATACAGTCTGGATCTCACACATGTGCAACAATTTTCAAACTGAAAGTATCTCAAAACTGAACAAGTAGATGTGCAGGAACCATGGAGCTCCTAAAATCTCAATAAATGATCCTACCAGCTGCATTATGACGTAGACTGACTCACCCTCAGTCAAAACCTAACAGAGTTATCATTTTCATTCAAACAAAATGTTGGTCAGAGTGAGCACAAGAGGGCGGGCCCAGCGCAGGAGGCAGGGCATTCAGCACCTCCCTTTTTGTGTGTTGCAGAGTGTGACTGTTCTCCCTGTGGAACCAAGTCGTGTGACCCCCACACCGGGCAGTGCCACTGCAGACCTGGAGTGACCGGAGCCCGCTGTGAGCGCTGTGAGGTACATGCAGCCCTCACCTCTGCCTCTTCGTCAGCTCAGATGTTGATGATCACAGACTCCATCCTGGAGAACTCCGCCTCACCCTCTGAACATTGTTTGCACTGATTTTAGAAGAGGTGAACCTAAGTTTATGCGCCCCTGATGAGTAAATCAGAATGGGTAGTTTTGGAACCAAGTGGAGAACATTGCTGATTTTTTTCCTCCTAATTCACCAAAAACTGCATTGGAGAAGAATATAAATCCAAACTAACAGATCTTCTAGAACAGAAGCTGGCCTCTGTGCCAGTGGAAGGTAAACGATTCATTCTTCACACTCAGAGTCAGCAGTCAGCACAGTGGAGAGCATGCTGGGATAGCGCTAGAGGCCTAGCCTCTTATGCCTCACAAATGTTTTCCAGTTTTGAACTTGTTGAGCCTCCTTCAGAGAACAGAATCTAAAAATGCTTACATTAGCTTTAGGAATTGCCTCTGAGTCTCCTTGTGACAGGATGTTCCAGATGACTTTAGCGATTGTCTTTTTCAGGACGGGATGTTTGGCTTTGACTCCTGCTCGGGCTGCAGTCAGTGCGACTGCGACGCATCGGCTGCTCTTGTCCAGCCCTGCCACCCTCAGAGCGGTCAGTGTGCCTGTCAGCCTGGAGTCAACGGGCCAAACTGCAGACAGTGTGCTCCGGGGTTCTGGGACTATGGAGCCAACGGATGCAAGAGTGAGTATGAAGGAGCTGGAAGAGTTGAAGAAAATCTTTCCTGACCACAAACATGTGTTGAAGTACTTCTTCTTTTAGTAGTTCGTATTAATAAAAAATGTCTGTTTTTTTGTCAAAGCTTACACTATTGGTTGGAAGGTTTTTAAACTGCAACAGTACTTTGCAATGATGATGCATTTTAGAGAACTTGACTGATGAAGCAGAGAATTTTAGCTTTCTAGGATGATTTTCCCAGAGGTCTTCAGCCTCTGTGACTTACTGTCTGTTATTGATGTCTGCAGAAACTGCTTTAGAGCTTCATAATCCCTGTTGTTTTCATGAAGGAGCTTTGCTGCACACCAGTCACAATCATTCAGTCTGTGGGAAAGAAAAAATCAGCAAAGACTGAGTCAGCTGCGCTCAAAGTGGAATAAAGAAGCATTTTAACGGTTACTACAGGATGTTTGGATCAACTTTCAACTGGACACCACTTTGAAAGCATGTCGACCGTTTTGAACTGCTTTGTTTGTATTCAAACCGAGAGGAAACTGTTGCTCCACAGCTCTCACCGTCTGTAGTTCCACCAGAGAAATCTGATCATTTCTTTTGTAGCCTTCGATCCCCACAAATCAGCATGTTAAGCCGCATGTTAGCTCTTTAATCGCCATGTCTTTCCAGAGTGTGACTGCAGGGGCCACTGTGACCCCCGGACAGGGGAGTGTCACTGTCCCAATGGCATGACAGGAAAACAATGTGACAAATGCATTCATAAAGACAGTGTACCTGTAGAGGACCAGCATGGGATCCATTGTGAAAGTAAGGGAAACCCGAGCACACGTACACGCTGTCGCTGGTTGACAGTAAGAGGATGAATTAAAATGTGATGTTTGAGGTTCATTGTAGGACATGTGTGTGTTTGCCTTTCCAGAGTGTGACAGCTGTGTCCTTGTCCTGCTGGGGGATCTGGACAATCTGGAAAAGAACTTAACCTCAGCTGAAAACCAGCTGCAGAGTCTGAATGCCAGCTCCATGGCCTGGGCTCAGCTGGACAACCTCAACAGAACCATAGAGGACGCCGCTGTGAGTCCATGCAAAATATTTAAAGTTATTCCCCTTAGATCAGTCTTTAGTAGAAAAGGAGCATTGAAGATGAGAATACCAGTCTGGAAAACATGGAAAATGCATCAAGTGGATTTATTGTTTTCAAATTTTTCCCTTTTGAACACTTCAAAACGACAGACGTCTGTGAGGACTCACACCTTGTAGAAATGAAGAGACTTTGACAGGAAAACTAGACATTTGGTCAACATGATGGACAAATTAGAAAGGTGGATCATCTGAGTGTTTGAGCTGTTGTACTGCTTTGGTCCTCATGTTAGCCTCACTGATGGAGGTCCGTCTTAAAGTGTAGCTGACCTCCACAGAGCCTGAATGATCCTTTCTTCCCTTCCTACCAGCGCTCAATGGAGAACTTCAACAGCACTCTGGAGGCCGGCTGGAGCCGGGCGGATGTTCTTCAAGGCGACATCACCAGCATTAAAGGTGAAATTGATGAACTTCAACATAAGGTGAGACATCACTGTTCAATGATTTTCTGCGTCAGCAGCTTCTTTATGTTTGTTTGTTTTAAACACAGACTTTAAAAATGTTGTAAACGGTTGTATTTTGGACCTCTTTTACTTTAAAGGGTGTACTAAACAGGTATAAGCAACAGACAATAACTTTAGTAAAGTAATGATGAAAAGCCAGTACTTGTAGCTTGCCTGTTACTGGCTGTATTCACCTACTATTTGAATCATTTATTCAGGGGATGCTCAATAATATCTGCACAATATCAGCATCAGAAGACAAATACACCAAAAAGCAACTGTCAACATGGAAACAAACGAAGATTTTTAACAGGAAATCTTACCAACATAGTTTATCTTGAGTGTGGAACCGCATCAGTGCCCCCATGCAGCAAACATTCTGTTACCAAAAGAAGTAGGGATGCATCACTGGGACTCTTACAAAAGCAGTTTATCAGAACTGGAAATAAGGCATCTCATTCATTCATTCATTTTCCAATCCGCTTTATCCCTTTCGGGGTCACGGGGTTGCCGGAGCCTAACCCGGCTACTCATGGGCGAAGGCAGGGGACACCCCTGGACTGGTCGCCAGTCTGTTGCAGGGGCCACAATCACACACCCATGCACACCTAGGGACAATTTAGAGTGACCAATAAACCTGTGAAGCATGTTTTTGGACGGTGGGAGGAAGCCGGAGTCCCCGGAGAAAACCCACGCATGCACGGGGAGAACATGCAAACTCCACACAGAAAGGTCCCCCAGCCAGGACTTGAACCGGGAACCTTCTTGCTGTGAGGTAGGAGCGCTAACCACTGCTCCACCGTGCAGCCCTGAAATAAGGCATCTCTATAACAAATTTCAGGACCAGATTCCCAAATCAAAACTCAAGTTTGATTCCAAACAAAGGGCTCTGTGTGGACAGGTGTGTAGTCCGTTATAATGTACTTGACATACGATGGAGCTTCTGCTTTCATTGTAATGTTGCTCATAGAATAACATTTCTCTGCATGGCTGTCAACAAAGAGAAGCTCTGGTGAAAACAGGTCACCGACATTCATCTGAACTGTGAGAGCATTTCCGGCCTGTGTCTGCTGGGGGACAGGAGGGTTTTCACAGATGTGGTGTTGTGTTCTCAGGCGGGGGTGATGACAGGCCGGGTCGGGGAGCTGCACAATAGTACCAGTAACACCCACCAGCAGGCAGAAAATCTGCTTTCCTTTGTCAACAACATCAGCATGAACATTCATGGTAAGATTGTTAAGGCAACCTTTGAACAGCCGTGGTCATAGCTATTTGACAGACAGTCTCTGGTCCTGCTAATGATGTGACAATGGGAGATGCTGGTTCAGCATCACTGCCTTTCATTGTAAAGAGAAGGAATGAATTTCTGTAGACATCCCAGTTTTGTTTTAGTCTCTGACAGGGCTTCCATTTTCCACAGAAATCCTGCTGATGGCAAACCGCTCTCTGAATGAAAGTGATGCGGATCAGGACAGCGAGGATCAGGAGAAGAAGATGAGGGAGGTGCAGGCCATGCTGCGGGAAATGAGGGACCGATCCTGTGTGGGTCAGAGGAAACTGGCTGACAGGGAGAAGGCTCAAGCAGAGAAATGTGAGTTTGTTCAAACACATCATCCACCGCACTGCGCTGTTCAGCTCCATCTATTGACCACTGGTGTGATGATGTTGTGTGATCCACTGCTAGAAGGTCCTGTCTGTGCAAATGTGTGTGCGTGACATAAAACTGAATTTAGTGAAGGCCCACTGTGCTCATACTGTCCTCAGTCCTGCTGCAAAGAAAGAAAGAAACCGACAGAAAATGAGCCATGTCCACGCTCTCTTGTTTGTTGCCCCTTCAGTGTTGGAACGTGTTATTCAAGAGTTGGCAAATCGTCTGGAAGAAAACAAGAATTTGTCCAAGTCGATCAGAGACCACCTGAGCCGTTTCCACAACGAGATGATGGAGCTCAGAGACTTGCTGAACAAGGCCGTCAACAACACCGCCAAAGCTGCAGAGCTCAACAACATAAACGAGAAGACACTGGAGGACATCCATGTGAGTTCACAGGAGAACACAGGAGTTGTGTGGTGAAGCCCTGTAAACCATGTCAGTGTGCTTTTGTCAGAGGAAAGCCGAAGGCCTGCTGGTGAAGCAGAACGAGTTGAAGGATCAGCTGAGCATGGCTGTAGAGGATGTGACTCAAGTCAATAACATACCACCCATGCTGGAGGACCTCAAAGAGGTGAGAGCAGATCTGGGCCAGCTGGAGCACTTTCATATTCTACTGATACAATAAGAAGTTCAGGATGAGAAGTCTTACAGCAGTGGGACTTTTGCCTTTTCTTAAAGTTGCTCCAATATGAATTGTGAAAAGTATTCAGTTAACTACCTGCAGATTTCTTCATGTGCAGCATCCCTGGTATGCTTGCTTTATAAGGCACAATGTCTGTTTTAATTAGACTGTGATTGTTGTTTCACAGCTTTTAATGTCAAATATTGTAAAATAAAAGCAAAGAACATCAATCCTGCCAGATTTATTAAGCTGGTAAACTGTCTTTATGATGCCTTGATGACTTTTACCCTGACAGACTTTGGTTTAAACGTGGCTGGACGGTGTCATGGTGTCAGACCAGCAGTCAGGTGGTGTGTTTGATGGTTGTGGTTCTCCTTCTGAAGCTCTGTGCATGCATGCTTGTCAGGAGTACGAACATTTGGCAGCCCAGCTGGATGGCGCCCGGTTACCTTTGGCAAAGAAGGTGCAAAGTATTGCTCAGTGTAATTCCAAAATCCCCCTGGTGGAGGAGGCGGAGAAACACGCTGAGTTGCTTAGTGCCTTGGCCATGAACCTGACCAGGTGAGACACCAAAGATCTACACATCTAAGATGGCCTTCTTCCCAAAGCCAGTTAAGTCCTATTGTGTGTCACATACTGTGATAAAAAAAAAAAAGTTTTATGTCTTTAAAGTCCCACTCTAACTATATTTGAATTAGCTGTCAAATCATTCCCAGTTGTCTTTTAATTAGGATTATGCAGTTTTTAGCCAAAATTGTGATTTCTTTTTTTAAGACATAATTTCTGCAGAGCAGCGAAGGTTCATTAGAAATTCCCCTCTGATTTGTGGGCGGGACAACACTTTGTTTCCACCCCCTCCTGCTAGCTTACAGACCCTCAAAAGCCCAAGCTGACATTACAGTGCAACTATAACGGTGAGCAATACCGGAGCTATCCAGCCATACAGCTTAGAGCCAGATGTCAGCTCAGACGAGGAACGTTAAGACGTCCATGGATCTACTTGTCTTCATATTTGGAGACTTTGGCCCGCCTATGTCAGTCGCTGCATCACAAACCCGGGCTTCACATCTGCTCCTGATCTAACAGGATTTGAATAAAGCAATACTCAAACACTGTTTTAATCTTAAATCAAATGTCCTTTGTCATGAGAAGAATGCTACAAGAAGGTGTTAAAAAGACCATTTTTATTGGGATGGGTCTGTAAGCTGCAACCTTAAATGACCTGCACGTCCCAAACAGAACGCCTGCCGCTGCATCACACCTTCAAAGAGGCTGCAGTTGATGCAGCTGATGCAATTGATGCGGCAAAAGATGATGATGAGCTCAAAAATCCAGATCTGACCTGGAAAATTGTAGACATTGTTTTGGGAAGAGCTCATAAACAATCTTCTGCACACTTTTTGACCCAAAACTTGTACTTTACATGCCTGCTATTCTCCTGTGTCAAGGTTCAGCCCTGTGAATGAGCAGACGACGGCGCCATTAGGAGTTATGATGAGAACAGGATGGGGGGGTCATAGCTGATTGTTGGTTGCTTTCTGAAAATTGTGGCTTCATGTTTCACACACTTAATGCGTGGATGTAAACGAATAGATAACAACGTTTACAAGAGATAAACTCAGTGATGTTATGTCCACAGTTTGGTTACAAAAACCAAGAAGGATGGAATCACTGATGTAACAAACATCTACAACAACATTGTCAACCGTGTGAAGGAGGCAGAGGAAGCTGCTGAGGCGGCACTGAGGGAGGCCAACAACACTTTGGAGGTATCAAACCCCTAACAATCAAAGAAATGCGACTCAGTGCTTAATAATGTTTTTCTCTGTGCTTTTAGAACATAAATAACCTGACCCTCAGTGAGATGGCCAGCTCTCTAACCAACAAAAGCACAGAGCTGCACGATGAAGCACAGAAGCTGAGGGACAACCTGGACAACAGTAAACCTTTTGTTATATCTTCTCCTGTCCTCAGATCACTTCTGCTTTAAATCTTGTTGAAGCAAAACAGGTTTCCTCCAAATTTTCTCTCAGCTGGACTTAAAAGGCTGATCAAACAGCCTTTTAAGTCCAGCTGGATCCTGCTATAGCTTAACCTTTAGCACTGACCGGGGTTTCCTCCTGAAGAATGAAACTTGTCTTTCTGCTGCAGCTCTGAAGCCACAGCTGGAAGACGCTCAGAGGAGGCTGGAGATTTTCAAAACCAAACAAGCTGAGATGATGAAGGATTTGGAAGCAGCGCAGACGAACCTAAGCTTGAGCTCAAGTACATGCTTCAAACACTTGCCAAACAGAAGTTCTCTTCTGCCTGAATGACCGCTTGGAGGCTTGTTCATGTCAGATCGTACATAAAGAGGAGAATGGCAGAGCGGGAAGAGTTCCTGCTAGCCTGTGCCATTCCGCTCATATGCGTTTACAACTTTAGTCTTTAGGTTTTCATGTTTTCCATCCACAGATTTGACTCAGGAGATCGATGAAGTGAAGCGGGTTGCAAGTCTGGCAAACAGCTCTGCAACCCAGGTCAACAATGCTCTGCAGCCCATTAAAAAGCAGCTAGACGAGTGGCAGCAAGCATACGGAAACACCAACATCACCAATGAGGAAATCCGAAACGCCATGATGGACGCCAACAACACAGGTAAGAGCCGGTCCAATAAAAAGAACAGTTTCACAAAGTCTTCTTTTGTCAAAACTACCAAACATTTGATGAAAAGAATCCAGAGCTTTGGGGACGCTTCTGCATCAAGACCAGACAGAGCTCCCGCAGACTGGAACACCGCTGCTGTCTACACCTGTCACTTTGGAAATGTCTTCTGACATGATGCACCTGATGGGGCGTTCCTGCTGTTCCTGTTTCACGATTCCTTACTGTGAAAGTGTTGTGACTCTGTCAACTGAAACTCAGTCAGGAATTTCTTTTCAAAGTCATAATCAGTCATAATCTGCTGCTAATGCTGCAGAGTATGATCAAAACACACAAACAGCATTAATACTGCTGCTCCAACAGCTTATTCAGGAAATGATCTTTTTATTTGAAATGTGCTAAACATTGAGGATATTTAGAGGATCTAAATTTTGCTAAGAAACAAACTTGAGGATCTGAAATAAATTACAAAAAAACTGAGACTTGAACAGACACAAAACAAACTGAAACATATCAAGAACATACAAAACCAGAGGATTCCACAGAAAGCTGCTACAGCCATGCACAGAGGGAATGTTTAACAACTACAATTCAGATGGAAGAAAGACCACAGCAATGAAGACACTAAAGGCAAAACAGGATGCAGAAACCAGGACCAGGTTCCAACCCAACCCTGAGCTCATGGATCCTCACAGCTGAGGCCACAGCTCAGAGTCCGTCAGCACCTTTAACTCTTTTCTATTGTCCTGTCTCTAATCCCACCTTATGTTTAGAAGTACAGCAGCTGTACACAAATATGGGTCTAGTCTTTATTGTACATGCAGCCTCAAACATTTGGTCATCTTAAAGTCGCAGCATTGACATTGAAGGTGTCACAGACTTCTCTTGATGGTCGTCTGATGCTCTGAGACATCCTCAAACTTGGTCGCATTTTTCTTAAAGTGGTTTTCAAAGCTGGCTTTGATGAAGGAAAAGTTGAATAACCGATGAAATCTAAACCAGTTCCCATGTGGGTCTAAAACATGATGCCCTTTCATCCACACACAATCTCAAGGACATGTAAAGATTTTCTGAACTGAACGTTGTCACTGTGCTGTCTGTGTAACAGAGTCAGAGGCGGTCGGATCCATTTGCAGCGTTTATTCACAGTTAGAGCGTGAGGGGTTGGTCGGAGAGGCGGTGGTCAGAGGCGGCATGGACTTGTCAGAGGCTGAAGCAGACGGTGGTCAAGGGCAGGAAAGAGTCGAGGCAGGAGGCAGGTGGCTGATGGGAGAGGATCAGGATCAGGATCAGGATCATAACAAAGAGGTTGCAGGAACAAGCACTCAGAATTGTCAAGGCAAACAAGACTTCACACTGAGCAGAGCTAGGAGCTCTGACTAAATAGTGTGGAGAGTGAATGGTGATGAGTCGCAGCTGTGGGACTCCTGGGAGTGGCTGCAGGGGTTGCTGGGTACTGTAGTGAGGTGAAGCAGGAAGTGGTCAGAACTCTGGAGACTGTGTGCAGGCCACCAGAGGAGGAGACAGAGGGCAGCCTCCTGACAGTCTGTTTGTGGTGCAGAAGACAGCAAATATAAACTAAGATAACAAAAGGATTTTTAAAGACCTGAATGCAGCAAGCACCAGTCAGATCCAGCTGTCATCAGATATTCTGTACTAAGGATGGTGAGGAGAAACTTCTTCTTCCTCCTGTTTTTGTCTTCAAAACTTTAATTTTATCTTTTTTCATTTATAAGTTAAACATATTGAACTGAAGAAAGGAAAAAAGATACATGTCAATCAACAATCCAGAAGGATTTGTGCTTATTTGTCTTCTATGTTCACGACAAAAGGACCTGGTTGATGTGAAGTGAGTGACAGCACACCATGCTGGGTGCCTTTGCTGACCAAAAGAAAAATCTTGTACAAACAAACAATGTTTAAATTCCCATGTTTCTTACAGCTGCTTAAATGAAGTCTTTCAATCTCTGCAGTACAAAAGCTGGATGAAACCATTCCCACCCTCCTGAGAAAGCTGGATGAGCTGCAGAATCACTCGGCCCAAATGCCGAACATCTCTGAGAACATCAGCCGCATCCGGCAGCTCATCCAAGAGGCACGCAACGCTGCCAGCAAGGTCGAGCGTCCTGCACTGTTTTGAGGATAAAGCTGCTGTCCATGAATGAGTTCTCCTCATCACTTCTGTTGACCAATGTGCAGATCACGGTGCCCATGAAGTTTAACGGTTCCTCTGCCGTTCTGGTTCGAAACCCCTCCAACCTGGCTGATCTGGCGGCTTACACCTCCTTAAAGTTATACATCACCCTACCAGAAGAACCTAAGACTAGGCGGGCAGTAGAAGCTACCAATCAGTTTGTCTTTTACCTTGGGAACAAAGATGTAAGCACCACAACTTTCTTTGCACAATATTCAGTATTTGAACAAACGCAGGAGAGTTTATTGCTCGATGAGCGACAAGCTCACTCCTGTCTTTGCGGCTTCCCTCACTTTGTGCTGTCTGTGAAACCGTTGCAGACCAGTAAGGAGTTTCTCGGTATGACTCTGGAGGGTAAGCGACTGCGCTGGCACTTTAATGTTGGAGGGGAAACTGCTGACGTGCTGATGACTGAGGACATCAGTGTGAAAGGACAGTATAAAGCTGTTGTCATGGAAAGGTAAAGCAGCAAACAAATGAAAGCCTAAAGTGAAGAAATGAATCCTGTATTCAATCCAACAGTCTGAGTCTCCACATTTTTTAGGTCAGTCTTTGTTTTTTGTGCTTGTTTTCAGCAGCAGGATTCACCTGTTTTCTTGTGCAGTCGTGATGTTTTGTCTGCAGAGCTGTTTTCAGATCGTATCTCAGAAGCAGTCTGTTTCTACTGAAGTTGAATCTGACATTTCATCTGTGCGTGTCTGTGTGAGCTCAGGATCCTCCAGTTCGGTCAGATGTCCATGTCTTCAAAATTCGACTTGAATGATCAGCAAACCACCAAAGTCAAGGTGAACGCCAAAGGTGACGAGGCTCTGCTAAACCTGTCAACCAATGACACTGTCTTCTATGTAGGAGGATACCCAGATACGTTCAAGGTGAGCAGCAGAAAGCTGTCGGTGGGGGGGGTTCTTTTGGTTTGTGTTTTCTGCGTCGTCAGATTTACTTGAATGTAAAGACCTTTCTCAGTGAATAAGAAATTCTCTGCCATGATGGAATGTTGTTCAAGCTGGAAAACAACAGCTAATAATTCCTGTCACAGCTGGCTTTCAACCATCAACCCCTGCTGTCCTCATGAAGCGGTGCTTTTATTGGACCACCAAAAGTAACGTGTTGCTGTACATGGCAAGAAAATTCAATTGTTATTGCCTTGTGGATCAGTGCCTACCCTTGTAGCTTCAAACTCACAGTCTGGTCATGCCGGAGACTCTAAAAATGCAGCACTCAGCATTATGGGAGAGGTTCCCAAATCCAGGCCTCGAGGCCCGGCTTCCTGCTGGTTTGCTTCCACTGAACACGCTTCAGCTGACATGTGGGTGTCAAAACTTATGTTTCTACTTATGAATAAAAAGAGTAACACAACAGCAAAAAATCTTTTTTGTCTGTCTACCTGTACTAATGGGCTTTAAAAGTTCTGTGGACTGTTGGTCCTCGTGACAGTTAACGGCTCGTTTGACAGGCAGTTTATAAGAACAAGAATTTCAAGCACAGCTTAGTAAGCCAGTCTCAGTTTCCACTACTGATGACAACAAAGGCTCACCTACACAAGAACTATCCATCCATCAATCTTCAGAACCCACTGATTCCGTTTCAGGCTCATAGGACTGCTTGAGCCTATCCCAGCTGCTGGTTTGCCAATACACCCTGAACAGGTCAGCAGAGGGTTGCAGGGCCTCACTATTATACACACACACACACACACACACACTAACCCACGCACAGCCACCCACACACACAGACACACGCACCTTGAAGAAAGGTAGAATCTTCAATGAACCGTGAAGCATGTTTGTGGACTGTGGGAGGAACCCCGAGTGTCTGGAGAAAACCCTCACATGAGCCCACACATCAGCTGGGATTTGAACCAGAGCTTTCTTACTGTGAGAGAGCTCTGTGCAGCCCACCACACCTAAAGCATTTTTGAAGATTGAATGGGTTTCTGAAGCTTCTTTTCAAAGATGCACTGTGCAGACAGTCAGAAAAGGGCAGTGACTTTGCAGCTTTTAAAAAGCTCAGCTTGTAGTTTGAAAAACAAAGCATGTTCTGCTCGAAAGAGTTTCCTGAACACAAGTTCAAAATATAACACTTAGTGTAGTTAATAAAAGCACCCTGCTGTTTTTTTGTCTTTCAGCCGCCTCCCCCACTTAATGTCTCATCCAACTTTAAGGGCTGTATTGAGCTGGACACTCTTAATGAAGAAATTCTCAGTCTATATAACTTTGAGAAAACGTTTTCGCTCAACACCACCGCAGATGAACCGTGTGGCAGGTCAGTACACATTACTGCTCAGAATTCCACACTGTCCCTGCTGTGTGAATGCTCATCTGGTTATTATGGCTCAAAATAGGTCTAAGTCAGGGCAGAATGAGCCCTGGGAGACTGACGGCACGTATTTTGATGGGACTGGCTATGCAGAAGTCACAATTCAAAATAGTTTGCTGCCAAAAGGAGATAAGTTGGAGCAGGAGGTCAAAGTGGTCTCTCGCAACGGGATCCTGATCCTGCTGCAAAATGGGGTAAAGCCTTTCACCGTGCAACCAGATCCTACATGAGCACTAATGCAACACACATCACCACTTACAGTTCACTTTGACTGCAGCATGATGCAGAAATTCTGTGCAGGTTTTCCTGCATCATTTTGTGAGGTAAATATTATTGAAGAAAGTTTCCTTTACTTTTTTTTTTAATGCTGTTGCTTACAAAATAGCAGAATAAAGCTAAGATTTTTAACTTGCAATTCCAAACAGACATTGACAAAATGCATAAAATCTCACTCACTTATGTTGTAAAAAGCAAATGAAGGTGAGGTTTGGTGTTTACGGTCCTCATTCTCTCCTCCTGCAGGATCGCTTCCTTTGCTTGGCAGTGGTTCAAGGAAAGTTCAAAGTCTTCTATGATTTTAACGGTGAACTGAAGGAGCCCGTTTCCATAAGCCCAGATGATCTGCCAGTTAGTGATGCTATTTCCAGAAGTGTGAGTTTTCTGCATCTTAACGGCTCACTTTAAAGCGTGTTCTGGTCTAGCTAATGAGGATTTTATCACTGCCTGCTGTCACTGTAAAGGTCCGTTTTTTCTACATTCATTTCTAATCTTCTTTTGTCAAGGTTGACGTGATCCTTCTGGCTTCGCACTTTGTGGTGAGAAGCAGTTACAAAGTCATCTACATGGAAAAAGTTGCCCCACCGGAGTTTGGTACCAAATACTATCTGGGCGGAGTCCCGGAGAACATGATGCCTCAGAGGTATGCAGTCGTTTTTTCTCATTGATTCCTGCCTTTAAAGAAAAAAAACTACATTTTTAGCACATCAAATGTAAGTCACAGGAGTGTACAAATGCAAAGGAACTGCCACAAAAACCACTGAGTGATTTTGGTATTTGAACTAATACCTGGAGAGAGTGAGTTAGACAAATCTGGTGCTGCTGGATTGGCAAGTATAGATGCAAAGAGAGTAGGGATGTCCCGATTTCTGATCATGTGATCGGACGTGATGGCTTTGTATCAGAATCATTAGAATCTGATGTTATATCCTGATCAGGGATTGGATATTTATTTCATTATTGTTGTTATGATCCGTGCTATATATCTCAAGTATTTTACTTCAGATAAATGCTCTACTGGAGGTCTTGGTATCATGAAGGAAGCAGAAGGTTGAGCAGGAGACACACAAGAACACTTCAGTAAAGATAGTCACACTTCCGAGGTCAATAACCATTTCAATTAGCAGTTAAAACTGACAGCAAGTGTCTCTTGTATATTTCCTGATGATCTTCAAGGACATTTCAAAAGAGAAGAGATCCGGCTTTAGTTTCTTTTCAGTGGGAATTGCTCTCCTGCAGCCGGCAGAGAGACGGCCGTCAACAGTCTGTCTACAAAGTGCAAGCTCCAGGAAAAAGTGATTTTAAAATGAATCAACAATGTCTCAGAAACAATCCAAACTAATTAATGGTTACATTGATATGAGCTAGTCATGAATCAAAACTCCTCATCAGAATCATGCTACAACAAAGATCTGGGAAGAAATCATCATTCTTTTTTTAAGAATTTTGAATGGAGATATGAATCATACTTGATCAAAAACGTTTCTAAAGATACTAAAACTTCAGTTACTAAACTTTCTCATATGACTATTTTTACTTGACTGTTTAAGCTACTTCACAGACTGTTTGAGTGTTGAATGATGAAATAAAGAAAATGTTTCTCACTACAAAGTATCAGATCGCTATCAGAAGATTCTCGAAATCAAATGACTGAATGGAATTGAGGCCAAAACGTTATAAGCAAGACATTCCTCAAGGAAAGGTCACACAAGGCCAGAATCAAAAGTTACATCTGATTTAGATCTGCTGTGCTATAGCTGCAAAAACCTAAAGTTAAAGGCTGTGTTGGTTAGAAGACGAAACTCAGAGGAGGACAGATGGTTTTGTGCTGCTTGTCTTCTCCAGCTTGAGGGACAAATTCCCAAAGCAGGGCTCTCTGAAGGTCTGTTTCCGGAACATGAAAGCCAAAAACAGTCATGTTGACTTGAAGACCATGAAGACCTCTGGAGTGAGCTTCGGCTGTGACCCAGACCTGCTGGTAAGAAATAAGCTCGGTGTAAATGTCGGATTGTAAAGAACTGTTTTTTCATGCAAACTGTTTATGGTTTGGGTGTCATTGAGGCTCAATTTAAAAAAAACAAGGGCTTCAGGCTGTAGATCGTTTTTCTCAGGTCCTCCCACATCTTTAGAAAAAGACAAATCGTTCCCATTAAACTTGTTCAGCAATGTTAATAAAAATAATCTGAACATTGAGAGAATCATTTAGAGATGTCTCCTGTCCTAAAAGTTTACAAAATAGTGAAAGCAGCAAAGTTTAAACAGAGGTGGACCGGAGGAAATGAGCTCTGGTATTCTTGACCTGGACCATCCAGAAACCTTATCAGTAAATGGAATCAAACAGTGACTAGAAGGATGCAAAAAACTGACCAAAAGGTTGGAGCTTCAAAACCAAAATTCACAGATATCTTCAGAGACATATTAAGACACAATTGCAATGCGGTAGAGCAAATCCATCATCTGCATGTATATGCTCTGGTTTTGGTGCTGTTTATTCACCAAATCTAAGAGGACCCAAAAGGGGAGCATCTCAGCCTGATGAAACAAAAGAGAAGTGGAGCAGGGAGAAATGATGCTCATACTGTCAGTAACTACCACATTACGCCATCGAAAATCGACAAGAGCCTTGTAAGTACCATGTGTGTGATTTGAATGAAGCGGCAGGTTCTGTATTTTTTTGACCTGAGTATGTTTCTGTCAGCTAACTTTGCTGGCTGTGATGTTGATGTTCTTACTTGCCCCCACATGCCCACCCTCCTGCTGGAGCAAACAGGGCAGTTATTTTTGTTGACTTGGAGGACTCTGCTTTCTGAGCTTCCTTTCTTTTCTTCCATTCGCTGCTTGGTTTTGCAGTTGTGTTTTTTATTTGACTACCGACTTTACTGACCTGGCTCGCTTGCGGTGACTCTGTTAGCCCCACCCATTCAGCAACTGGGTGATTGACAGGCCCTGATTGACAATTAACCCATGGGTTTTGTGAAATAACTCAGAAAGGGTGTGCAGACCAAAAAGAAATACTGATTTGTCTCTGAGACCTTTAGCTCTGTGACCTGGCTTTAGGTCAGAACCGACCAGCTTAAGCTGTAACATCTCTCTCAGATGAAATCAGCGTCAGTAGTGTGAAATGTTCTTCAGATTTGCCCATGTTTGTATCCTAACTTGTGAGTTTGCTTTAGGTGGCTCGGGAGGCGTATTTCGATGGTCAGAGCTACCTGGAACAGGCTTCAACAAGCACTCCCTGCCTTCGAAACGACTTCTACGCCAGCTTTGGCTTCAGAACTGTCCAGGCAGATGGACTGATGTTCTACCATGAGGATCAGGTCTGGAGCGACTCTTCTTTGGATGTCAGCGTGCCTCACATCAAGTTTTATCTTCTGCTGAGTTTGTCTGAATTTGAGCTCCTGTGTCTGCAGGTCGGCAGTCTGAAGGCCTTTTTGAAAGACGGCCATGTTGTAGTGAACGATACCAAAAACCACATCCGGACTCAGAAGACATACAACGATGACAACAGCCACTATATTGCTATCTACAGCAATGCCAAGGGGTAAGGAAACTTACCTCATCAGACCGTTTCCCACCTGTTTGCTGATTTTCTGCCCACTGCCTCCTCAGGATGCGCATCCTAATGGACGACATGCTGCAGCCAGGAAGCACCAGCAAAGGAGACGCCACCGAGAAAGGAACGATGGTCTCAGATTCCTCAACCTTCATAGGAGGAAAGCCTAGCCAAGACCTTAGCAACCTCACCGGATGCATCAGCAATGTTTTTATCATGAGGTAATCATCTAGAAAGGAGAAAATGATGGCAGTTTGTCATTAATATTAGTGCTGTCAATCAATTAAAAAAATGAATCAGATTTTTCACACTTTTGAATTGTGATTCATCTGATTAATCACAATGTTTTACAAGTTGCATTTTATACGACAATATGCAGCTTTCAAACAGAGAGAAAATGTTTTCCTTAATTTTTATGGTCTGAAATGTTTAAATGTATAAAGTGTTAACTCAGAAATGTAATGTGTGTGCACAGAACACATCAACAGTGCGATAAGCGGAACTGCAAAGGCTTTAATGTCTGCAGTTTTACTCGCAGGAACAAAGACGCTGATATACAGCCATAAGAAACTAACATTGTGTTTCTGTACTTTAAATGATTCGGGTGAATGCTCAATTCTGATTGGCTGCTGGGTGTTCCAGAAGTAGTTCTGGTAACGATGTTCTGTATGTGCAGACTTCTTTAAAACAAACTTCCCTCATGATGTGGACAAAAACAAGCAGTAAGAGAAGAACTTTCTCTCTGAACTGATGTGTTGTGGAACCAATCGTGACGATCAGCATATATATCGTTTTCCTTTGCCGCTGCAGTCGAGGTCTGCCAGCTCAGCGATGCATTGAGTTACCGTGACAACAACAAAAAAAAGCGAGCTAAACCTGAAAAATAACAAGAATAAAGTACTAAAGATGAGTTTATATAATGTATTTCTTTTGTGACCATGCAATAGTCTGAATTTTCCCGACAAATTCAGACATTCAGAATTTGATGCACACCGTGGAAGCCTGAACCGGCAGAAGAAGGTTGCTTTGTGGAGTGTAATCATTCAGCGTTAATATATGTTAACACGTTAATTTTTTTTATTATGTAAAAAAATAAAATATTTCAACGTAGAAACAGACTTTATTGAACAAATGAGACTAAACTGGAAAAAAAAACGTTTCTGGCATCAGCTGGTAAACATGTCTTCCCTTTCTATCATTATTTATTTTGTTTTTTATTGATTGATTCATTTCCTTTTTATTTTCAAAGACAAAATAAAACAGTAAACATGATAAACAGAAAGTGATAAAATGCTCAAAAAATGAGTGGGTAGAAGAACATTTGTATTAATTCCCAATCCTAATATACATTTTTCATATGAAACATATAACAGTTATTCGCATAAACTCAAAAGAATAAAGAAAAAAGGGGATCAAGATACCAAACCTACGTCATAAAGTCATAATGGTGCGTTCATTGTCCCATTAGGCTTCTCATTTTTTAATTTATATGTTTCCAAGATTTTCACTTTGTATTTGTGTTTATTGTGTAACATTTGTACTCATTTTGACATTTTCCACCGTGTCACTCCCAAGCCCCACAGACAGAAATGCAGAAATGACTTTTTTGAGGTTGTCCTTACACACTGTTTGATGTTTTTCTTCTCGTTTTCTTTCTGAAATGACTTTTGTATGTTCTGATGTCTTCTGAATATCTCACTTTAGACTGACAAGAAATATCCCTCTACCTTACTTTAATGTTATTTCTATTTAATGAAAGTTTTACTGAGTCATTTTGATCTGAACTGTAAGAACTGTGTCTGCGTCTCATCTTTAGGGCGAACCTTGAGCAGAAGGTTCTGGACATGCTGACGGTCAAAGAAAATGTCAATGTTTCTTTTCAATGTCCTGCATCGAAGACGCCTCAGCAGATCATTGCTGCAAAGCCAAAACAAAGCAGGAAGATGAAGGTACTCGTCCTGACAACACCACAATCATAGAGGAGAGCTACGGTTGGCTTGTAACCCTCTGCCCACGTCTCCTCAGGGCAGGCAAAGGACACTATCGGGATCTCTCCATCAAGGCAGCAGTGAATCCTGCCAGCAGGTCCAGCCTGTCCCTGAAAGCGGAGCAACACACTTCAGTGGCTCAGCTCACAGTTACCAGAGATATGACTCCAGCTCCACCTTGTGAGTGTTAACACAAAGGTGACCCTGATAATCCCTGCACACACTGGAACATGCATCAGCTACAGCTGCGCTTCTCCCCTCTGGAGTTAATGACACTGAGTTCAAATCAAGCGGACTGGAGCAGATCTCGATGGCTGCAGATGCTGTTCAATGAAAGCTGTTGCTTTTTGCAGACGCCATTTCTCCATGGAGCTGAAAATCAACTCTTCTGATGGCCTCGTCCTGCTTGCTGATGGCAGGCGGCACAGCGGGGCAGTGATGTCTCTCAGCGTCTTAAAGGGCAACCTGCTCCTTTCACTAGCCGGGCCGAAAGGCAGGGACAGCCTTCGGCCCAAAAAGAAGTACAATGACAACCAGTGGCACACGGTGAGGTCACGCACACACCAAGCAACCTTTTGTTTACTTTACAGGATATAATGGAATGTTCTGTAGTTTAGCAAATGGACTGTAAATCAACTTTGTTTGGCTGTTTACCTGTACAAATGGGCCTTAAAAGTGCTCACTGTTGGTCCTTGCCAAATTGTTGTCAATTGAAATAAGCTTGTATAATTCCTGAAATGATAGTTTCTCATTAAAAATTTAAATTAAACCCTTGGTTGTGGGCGGGACTGTTGGTGCTGAAGGAACCCCATGCAGATATCCCAGCATGCCTTTGTTTACAACTTCTCCTGCTCACCCCTGACAACCCCAAGCTGACATTAGCGTAGAAAAATAAAGAATCGATCAGTATCAGAGCTATCCATCCGTACAGTTCTGATCCAGACTCCAGCTCAGACCAGGAAAACAAAGATGTTCATGGATCTGTTTGTCTGCGAGTGGAAGCATCAGAATGGGGCGGAGCAGAGAGAGTTTGGCCTGCCCACGGCAGTTGCTGCATCACAAACCTGAGCTTTTTCAAACCACTGGTTAAAGAAATGCTCAGTTTTAATCTTAAATAGTTTGATAAATGTCCCCGTCATGAGAAAATGCTACAAGAACATGTTAAAAACACCAAAAATCTGATTTTGATTGGAGCGGGTCTTCAAAGCTGGTCTCACCTGGTATGTGTGTGTCTTTGTGTCCTCCCAGGTATTTGTAAAGCATGAAGGACAGAAGATCAGCCTGATTGTGGATGGCATCAACGCTCGGTCCATGAGGCTGCCTGGGACTCGGATTACTGGACCTCTATATGTTGGCGGAGCCCCACATTCAATGAAGGTAATGTTGACTTCATGACGGAACAATTCAGAACCTTTTGGGTTTTCATGTTTTTTGCTGCTTTAAATCCCATGGAGATGGAAAATACCCATTCATCCATCCATCCATTCATCCATCCATTCGTTCATCCATCCATCCATTCATCCATCCATCCATTCATCCATCCATTTATCCATCTATCCATTCATTCATTCATTCATTCATTCATCCATCCATCCATCCATCCATCCATTTTCTTCCGCTTTTACTGGACCGGGTTGCAGGGGCAGAAGTCTAAGCAAATTTGTCCAGACTTCCCTCTCCCCGGCCACTTCCTCCAGCTCCTCTGGGGGGACCCCGAGGCGTTCCCGGGGGCTCCGCCCAGTGTGACATGCCCGGAACACCTCCCCAGGGAGGCATTTCTCCACCTGAGGAAGAAGTACTCCACCCACCCAGAGAGGACAAACCACCTTTCTCTGGTCAAGAAAGGTGGAAGGTCAATGGTCAATGGCCTCAGACTTAGTGGTGCTGATCCTGACAGCCCTGAGTAAGGCTGAGTAAGGCTCCCCGGACCCCATACTCCCAGATATCCCCCACACAGGACACCACGGGGTAATGTGGTTGAACACCTTCTCCAAATCCACAAACACATAACACACCCTCCGGTCTCCCCTCTTGAAAAGGGGAACCACCACCTCTGTCTACCAGTCCAATGGTACAGTTCCTGACTGTCACACGATGCTGCAGAGACTTGTCAGCTAAGGGTTAGGGTTAGGAGATTCATAAACTCAGACTTTAAGGAAATACATGTGGACTCTCTGAGATTGGTTCTGGTTCAGCTTCTACATGCCTGCATGAACCAAATCATAAGTGAGCATTTCTCATCCACACACACACACATATACACACATACATACATATACACACATACATACAATTGGCTAAAACACATTAAAGGTTCAACTGCAGCTGTAAAAAGCAACATAAACAGATCTAACAAAACTAAACCCTGAAGATTAAAATCATAATAGAAAAACGAGAAACAGGTCGTTACAGAATCAGTCAATTAAAAGTCTGTTAATTAGACAAAACAGAAAGAAACTGAAACAAAACAACAGGGTGAGACAGAATGGTGGGGTCTAAGCTTCAGCAGCTGCATTGATGCTGCCAGCTCAGAGAGCTGTGGGAGCTCCGTCTGTGGGGAACAGCTCCATCAGACTCAGTGGAAATGACTGTGCTGCTGATCGTAGGGCCTGGATTCTGCTGGTTTTGTTGGCTGTGTCAAGGATCTGAGAGTGAACGACGCTCACATTGGAAAGCCGGCATACAGCCAGGGTACCATTCCATGCTTCCAGAACCTTCTCCAACCAGGAGTCTACTTTTCAGGAGAAGGTGGCCATGTCAAGATAGGTAGGGCTTCTCCCTCTTTTCCCTCAGCCGGATGGAGCTTTGTTGTTCTCCCTGTGTCAAAACTGCCCCGCTTTCTGCAGATGAATCTTTGGTTCTGGATCGGGATGTGGACATTCAGCTTGAGGTTCGGCCCATTTCTGACTCAGGACTGCTGATGCACGCTGAAACGTCAGCTGATCTACAACTAAGTGTGATCCTTGTTGAAGGAAAGGTGGGATGAGGTTTTCACTTAGTCACAAATAGTCCGATGAAAACTGTAAGAAATCTAACCTGAAAGTGTCTCTGCTGAAGGTGACTGTTTCAGTAAACAGCGGCGAGCGTAAATTCTCCACGTCTTTCACTCCCGGGAGTCCTCTGTGTGACGGACTCTGGCACACCTTCAGAGGTGAGTTCATGTCGAGAAGCTGCTGCACCAGAGAAAGTTTTCTAGGCTGGACTGTACCACATTATGTTGACATGTTTCTGCAGCGGTCAAAAAGAATAAAAGTTTGAAGCTGGAGGTGGATGGAGTCGGCACGCACAGGGTCGGCCCCAAACAGAGCCGCTCCGCAGGGGCCAAAGCAGCGCTTTATCTGGGAGGTGTGCAGGGTGAGCTCAGCGTTGTCCTCTCAAGCATTCGTGTTTCTGTCTTTCCACAAATGAGCCCAGTGTCAGGCATGAACCACAATCCTTAAAGCCTTGGTCACTTGGACCCGTTTGGGGGTTGACCCGTATGGGTGCTGCAGGTTTTTGGGGTGGGTTGTAGAGAATCATAGAGAGGAGCAACTGCATCTTAAGGGGAGCGCAGAGGTGTTTTACAGTTCCCTTGAGGTTCGTATGGCCACCTTAAGGAGTGTCATGAAAATGTTACCATGTACCATTGCTGCATGTGGACAGTGTATCGTAGAGTATTGAAAGGATAATGTAAAGAATACTCTTAGGTACGGGTGATCCTACTGTACTGTCACTCTAGTCACTAGGTATACGTACTGACTCCTAACTGACCGTGCACAAATGCTGCAGCACAGGTTGTGCATGTCATACGTTAGTGCATGTAGGATGTCCACATAAAGTACACTGATTGTCCAGTTTCCTCACCTTCTCATGTGAACAACACTGACGGGTTCCCTGTGCAGGATTTGAAAAATCCATACGACATGCCTGCATCTCACCTACTTAACTTCTTTTTTTTACCTTTACGTGTTGTTTAAGTGTTCGGTGTGTCCCGTAACTCACAGCATGCCCGTAGAAAAATGTGCATGAGCATTTGTACTGTACGGGCTCGCTGAGCGGTCATTGACTTTGATATTTCGTGCGGACCACCTGCGTTGCCCATTTTTCGCCCACAGACATCCCGTATCCACCCTTAAAGGCAGTTTTGACTGAGGCTTAACCTAATGCTGCCCACTTCATAAACTCTTTGTGATACTGAAAACATTTCCAAAAGCAAGATTAAGACATCAAAATCATCTTCAGTTGTTGTGCTATCACAATGTGCAGCTCCTTCAGGAGATAAGCTGGTGTTTTTGAACATCTTTCAGCAGTGCAGCAGACATGAAGCCCTACCCTCCTCGTTGCTTTTATACCTTTGCAGTGTATGCTTTCATGGAGACTTATTCTGGCTTCATAAAGTTTTTCATTCATTAAATTTTCAGGTGTACAGAGGTGATGACATCACACATCCAGTGTGAATGAATTAGAACTTTGCATTCTGCCTGGCAACTGCGTCATCTGAGGCTCTTTCAGCATTTTGAAGCACAGAAGTCCACATTTACACATGAAACTTACCTTTGGTGCTTTTACTGTATTTGTCTTTTGTTGTGCTTTTACTGACAAACTATGACCACAGAATACAATATTTTAATGTTGTGTTTCAACATCTTTAAATAATGGCTTTTGTCTCAGCTTCACATCCAGTAATTACAGGGACATTTGCAGTTTTTCTGGTTATTGTTTCTACTTTTCTCTGTTCACTAGATGGCACTAAAGTGCCTAGTCTGCCTGATGGTCTGCCAGCCTTCAGAGGCTGTGTCCGCAGGGTGACCGTCAACCACAGACCTGTCATACTGTCCAAGCCCCTGTCTGTGCGTGGAAGCGTGGGAACACGAGGCTGTCCCCACATGTAGATGAAGCGACAGTCCCGAGGCTGAGCATCCTCCACAAACATGTCCACTACAGATGTCTTCTGGAGAGTTTCCACAGTCCTGAAGGTGCAGGGAAGCAGAAGCACCACGGTGGAAATGTCTCCGGCATGTTGTGAGGACTAAAGACCATCATCCAAACCAAAACCCAGCCTTTAACATGAGGAGGCCACAGCAGCCTGACTCCTTACATTCCCTAACTACTAAATGCTGGTGGTGGGCATCATGCTACTGTAGCTAATTTAAATTAGGATATCATATTTATTATATACAGTATCTATTTCTTCTTAGAAAAGGTGTTTTCACATTGGTCATTACTATATCACACATGTGCTCCGTGGGTGACAGCTGTCTGTACACTAAAACTACAGCTTCTTCATCTGGAGAATAAAGAAATATTCTAAAAAGTGTCTGATGTTTTTAAAAGTCTTTCTAAAGTTTAAACATATTCAATTTTAAAGCAAAGCTGAGTGCTGGGTACAGGACCGGCTTTGATTTCTCAATCCTTCCTGTGAAGATGCTTAAAACCATGTCCTTTGGTAAATGGCGTTTACTTCTACCTTCATTGAAGGCCCAAAGCGCCTTACAGTCACAGTCCCATTCACACACTGATGGTGACTCCGCTGCCAACCTCCCATCAGATGTGGGGTTCAGTGTCTTGCCGAAGGACACTTTGACAGGCAAGGCAGGAATTGAACCTGCAATCTTCCAATCAGAGGCCGACTGCCCTTTCCACTGCACCACAGCCGCCCCTGTCCTTTACATGACGCAGGTTCACATTTACAGCTTGTGTGTGTTTGAGGCAGACTGCGCCGACGTCTTTCTACTGATGTACCTTATCGTCTTTACATGAGGTGTTTCTCATGACAAAGGCTGTATGAGAACTGGACTGACTGACCGCTCCCCCTCACGTTCTAAACAGGAAGTACCCGCTGGTACCGGAAAGCCAAAATCCCACTGACTTTTAGACTCAGAATAACCGTTCTTGCTCCTTTTAACATGTTCTTGATAAACCTCATATTTTATTTTATCTTAAGTTATAAACTAACAAATCAGAGGTCTCAGTAAAAGCGTGTGGTGTCCACTGGCTTCACCTCGAACATTTGATTGACAGATTCTCCCGAGCCACTTTCACTTGAAGGGGTGTGGCTTTCCAACAACCTCACTCCTGATTGGTGAGTGATTGGCATAGAAATGTTGACTCAGCCCAATCACTGCTGAGTAACGTTGTCTGGTTCCAACATGTATCACGGAAAAATGATGGCTGAGTTGACTTCCTTTGATGGAACTGGAGGTAAGGTATTTTCTATGAGTGCTTTGTCCATCTCTTTATACTGGCAGTGGTCAGGGGGACAAATATGTTTGCATCAGGTTTCAGTGAAGTCATTAAAAGGTAACAACAGTAAACCAGGTTTTTTTGTCTGTCTACCTGTACAAATAGGGCTTTGAAATAATAATAATAGAGGCATGATTTTCTTTTTCTTTTCAATCTGGCCTCATGATCAAGAACCACACAGAACGTGTCTTTTTACTCCACCCTTCTACCTCTATATGAACAAATCCCTGTCAAATAGAACAGAACACAGCGCTCTCTTTCGTCAGAAGTTCACCTTTCTGGGTTTGAGCAATTATTCTGCTGCTTTTCTTTTTACAAACAGCGCCCTCTTCTGTGTCCTGATTGGCTGGAGACCTTGTCAATCAGTCTCCTCTGTGCTGTGTCTCCTGTACAGAAACGCACAGCTCTCCAGATCTCCATAAATCTGATCAGATCTTTGTCTTCATTCTATAACCCTGGACTTATTTTTCTACAAAGGTTTGAACTTTAGAGTTTAAACAAAAGTGTGAAAATGTTCATGTCTGTCTGAGAAAAGTGTAAAGTGTGTAGTGAGGAGTTAAACATCTGTGATCCTAATTCACAGATTTCACCTTCATGAGTTCTTTTAGAACGTAACTCCTACAATAAATGACAGAACACTGTACTGGTTAAAAAGTCATGGATATATGTCCATCTGCAGCAGAATAATGAAGAATTTGAGTTGAGGACACAGAGCAGCTGATCATTTTTATTTCTTGCTTTTTTCTCTTCAAGCTGCACATGACTGATCAATACGTGTCTGCGCAGATGCATCATGCAGTCAAGCCCTGAGCGCAGTGGGGAGGAGATGCACATGAGGGAGAGATAGAGACATAACGACGACAAAAAAACCATCAACACAAAATGTAAAGAAATGAGTGAGACTGGAAAAAGGAGAACAATCTGAAACCTTTTCACTGCTAATGATAATATGAAGCAGAATTTAGAGTCTGGAAGAAAAGAGTTTCAAACAAAACCGGCTCCACAACAACCTTCTCCAGAACAGACAGATCATTACTGACAGAAGAAACCAGATCAGCTTCACAAAAATGAGACATTTATTATTTCTAAATACCAACTTTTACTATCATTACAAACCTTATTATTTTTGTTTTGTTTTGCACGTTTTAATCAGTATTTTGTGTTGTTTCACTTTAAAAGTTGAATAATAAATCATTGTTTTTAGTTTTTTATCATTTATTACATTTTATCTAATAAAATTTTTAATAAAAGCATATAAATGCATAAAATATTTTTTTGCATTATTCATTTTGTTTTGCATGTTTTAAATCAGTATTTTGTGTTGTTTCAATTTACAAGTAGTTTATCATTTATTTATTACATTTTATCTAATAAAATATTTAATAAACGCATAAAACATTTTTTTACATTTTTCATTTTGTGCACAAGTTTCAAAGAGCCGGATGGCTAAGAAGAGCCAGATAACACATCCTCTGATTCTTAAGCGTTTTTGTTCACCGACAGACTGACCCGACCCCTCATCTGAGAAGAAAACTTATGTGGCCCTCACCAGAAAAAGTTTGGGGACCCCTAGAGGACCAAACGAGGTAGTACAGTTGAGTTTTGTGATTGGTCAACTGGTGTACGTCCCATCATTTCAGAAGTTGCACATCATCATGCTCTGCAGCTCCAGTTTCTCCCCCTTTTTTTTTTGCATTGTAAATCTGGGCTGAGGGTGGAGTCAGCCTCCAACTGTCCTGTTGTCCTTTAAGTATATGTGCTTCAATATAACCCTTGATTCACAAAGATGCCCGTTATTTTCCGGTCCTTTTTTTAATAAAGTTTTGTCAAAGTGTCCTGTGGAGTTTGGAATGAAAGCCTTGAATCAACAAATGTTTTTATTTTCATTGTGAAGTTTTACAAAGATTTTCAGACGCTGATAGACAGCAGAGTAACATCAAAGAAAACTTGAGGCTTGATCTGAATGGAGAGAGGCTGACAGACAGAAACGTCTGCAGGAGTCGCTGAACATCAACAGTGCTCAGCGGGAAAACTGCCTTTGGCATTGGAAAGTTTAAGACAAAATGCTAGAGAGGTTTGCAACATTTCCTGGTTGGGGGGGGACTGGTTAACTTTAATCCAGACTCATGTCTTCATCATCCTCTTTCTTCTCTTTGGAGTCTCCTTTGCTGGCCTGCATGGCTCTAGCAAACGCTTCCACATCTGGCAAGAACAAAAAGAAAAAGAACATCTTTGCATTTTCTCTGCATCCATGAACCTCTTCGGTCTTCCTCTGTCCTGGTAGCTCCATCCTCAGCATCCTTTAACCAGTATCATCACTGTTCCTCCTCTCAACGTGTCCAAACATCTCCATCTGCTTCCCAGCATGTATCTCCAGAACATCTACCAGGATCTGTTTCTCTGACGGATTCATTCCCGATCCATCCTGGTCACTCTCTGAACATCTTCATCTCTGCTGCCTCCAGCTCTGCATCAGAGTCTCTAAACCAACAACATGCTGCTCTCACCACAGTCTCATGAGTCACACATCCCACCTGAAACCTTCCTCCACAAGATGTCACCAAATGTATACAGCTCTGTTGTTTTATTGAAAGCTGGGTTTCTTTCTAACCTGAACCCATTTCTGTTTTGTAACATAGATAAAATTCATTTGAAGAAAAACAGTTTGTTCTGAAATAATATGAATCCACTGACCATATACAGTGAGGATCGAAAGTTTGGGCACCCCAGGTAAAATTGTATATTATTGTGCATAAAGAGCCCAGGAAAAATGGAAAAATCTAAAGAATCCTTTGACAGAGGTTCTTTTCATGAAACTCTGGACCCTTTCTTCTCCAAACGTACCTTTATTCACTGCAGCCAAAAAGTTCCATCTGAACCGGGTCGGTCCACAGAACTTGTTTCCAAGAAGCATCAGGCTTGTTCATATGTTCATTTGTGAACTTCAAACGTTGAATTGTGTGGTGAGAACATAGAAGAGGTTTTTCTTGACAGTAGAACAGTGCAGCACAACTCCAGAGTCTGCAGGTCTTCCTGGAGGGATGCTGCAGTCAAACGTGGTTTTTTTCTTGCTTTTCTTACAATCCTGTGAGCTGCTCTGTCTGAGATTTTTCTTGTTCTTCCAGATCTTGCTTTAACTTCCACTGTTCCTGTTGACTGTCATTTCTTGATGACATTCTGAACAGAGGATATCAGCATCTGAAAAGGCTTTGCTATCTTCTTACAGCCTTCTCCCGCTTTGTGAGGAACAACTATTTTCAGTGTCATCATTCTGGACAAGTGCTGGAAGAACCCATGATGCTGATTGTTGGAGCGAGGTCAGATTATTTACAATCTTTCAGATTGAAATCAGCTGGTCTTTGCAAACCATGATTGTGAACAATCCATGACAGCTTTTCCAAAGGGGCGGAGCATACTAGAAATTCTGCAGGGTGTCCAAACTTTTGCACACACTACTATTTCATTTGTTAAAAGGGTAAATGATGGAAATAAAGTATTTTTTGACACATTTAAAGGATGTCTCATCTGTCAACTGATGCCTTTAGGAGATTTTTCAACCTTTCCTTGGGTTTAATATGCACAATAATATACCACACCATCACCCCATTCAACTTCCAGCTTCAGACTCATCCTCCTCTCTGGCCCTCTCTTCACCTTCAGAACATTCTCATCAAACTCCTTCTGGATCTCTCCTCTTCTGTTACTCTTTCCATTCACTCCATGATCAAACCTCTTGAATCTGCTTCCAGTCTACAAGCTTTGCTCTTTCCATCCGGTCTCTTAAAACACACAGGAGATCATGTCATGATCATGTCAAACAAAGTCCTTCACTCCTGTGTGTCCTTTTCTTTATCTGCTGAAGAACACTGATTCCTCTACGTCTCAACATTTGTCCAGTTTCAAGCAGAACCCTGTAGGTCAATAGCAGAGGCAGCAGTCGTTGTTAACCCAGCCAATGACTGATCAGGTTTGAAAATGCTGCTTGTGATTGATTTGTGACAGCCCTCATCATTTACCCAAACTTTGGATGGGCATATGAAAGCACAGGATTGTGCCCCCTTGTGGTTGCATTAAACTGCTCCTGTTCTAAATGACAGATCTCTGCTTCTCTACAAACATTCAAAGAGAAATCATTCCTGAGTAGAATTCACACACACTCCACACTGGAGGTTTACTGTTGAACCTGTTCTACAGTTTGAACTCTTGAGTTAGATAAACAGGTTTTTAACATAGAGAACCAAAAACAGAGCAGGTCCTTTCCGCCCGCAGATGTGTGTGCTTCAGTCTTACCTCCACAGTTTGCAGCATCTACAGCTTCTGCTGGCAAACCAAACTGACTCATGAGGGGGCCGAGCTGTCCGGAGGCCAAGGCGCTGCTGAACATGCTCATTGACTGCAGGGAGAGATGATGTCAGCAGATGCAGCAGTGAAAACATGCTAGTAGGTTTCTTTCCTGCAATGATCGACTAACTATCATTGCGCATCAGACGCATCGCTGCACAAACCATGAATTAAGTTCCAACTACAACTGTCTTTTTATTCTCAGAGTAAAGGTTTCTCTGTCTAAATAACATTTACAATCTTCAGAATAAAAGCAAACATTTCTGTTCAAAAGACTTCCTCTTACCTGCTGGAACTGAGGTGAGGTAAGAGTGTTTTGAATCTCCTCAGCACTCTGAGGTAGACTCTCTCCACTGGGGAGGAAGGGCAGGAGTCTCTGCTGGACTGCAGCGTTGCTCAGGATAGGAGCCATCATCTCCGGGGTGCAAACACTTGCGAGGTCCACTGCAGCAAATAGAAACAGGTCTAAGAGGGTAAACTTCAGTTCATCACAGCTCTACATCAGGTAACTTGCTGCACACCTGTTGCCCCCTGAGCAGCAGCAGAAGCTGGGACATTCATGGTGGCGAGGATGTTCTGAAGGTCACTAAGCTGGATGGGCTGGTGGGCAGAGGGGCTTCCAGCTGAGGCTGAAGTCACCGGAGTCTGAACCGAGGCTGTGAAGTCACAGTTTGTTCACAATGACGAGCAAACTTCTACATCAACCTTCTCTGTCATTTAAGATCAGAACATTTGCACAGAAATCCACAGTCTGCACACAACATAAGGTGTTCTGGAGAACAGGATTATCTGACATTCCTTTATTTTGGTTGTACCTGGGGTAGAGGGGGCAGCACCAGCAGGAGAAGGAGCAGAAGCAGCAGGAGCTGCAGGGGTGGAGGGGGCCTGAGCAGAGCTCAGTCTGGAGGCTCCACCAGAGGAAGGAGTAGCTGCTGAGGCTTGACTACGAGTGCTGACACAAGATACAGCAAAAACCAAGGGCGTTAAAGGGACCATTTTGACTCCTGTCTTATGTTTGTGAATGTGTACATGTGCAGGACAAATCTCACTTGGATGAGGAGCTGCTGGATGCTGGACCTCCACTACCAAGGAGGTTGGCAAGTCCTGGACCCGCTAACGCTCCCAGGCCTCCTTACACAAACACACATGTATCAAAGAGAAGTCCAAGCTGAGCAGATGACGGGCTCAGGCTGCTCAGTGTGGACGCTCATGTGGATGAGGAGTGAAGAAAAAAACGCTCACCAAGTCCGCCCAGTCCTGTTGGTCCAATCAGCTGCATCAGTTGGTTGTGGCTCATGTTTCCCAACAGGTTTTGAAGCCCCCCCTCCCCGCCTAGTGCAGACAGTTCATGGCCACTCCCACCTCCGCTGCCAGGGGCTCCAGGAATTGGAGGGTTGTTAAGGTACTCGTTGACCTTGCGACAATATTCGTCATCTTTGTCAGATTTTGGCTCCTGATGAAAACCAGAAACTCATGAATCATTTGAAACCATCACAGCTGCATGTTCAAAATAGAAAACACATGTAGCTGCTGTGCATTGTCAGGATATTTGCAAGGATAGCATTGTGATTTTCAAACCTGCATCCAGAAGAAGAGCCTCTTAGATCCAGCCTTAAACTTCAACACATAGACACGTCCCGTGGTGCACTGGTTCACCCTCTTAAATTCACAGTCATCAGGAAAGATGATCAGATCCTGTGGGAGGTTCGGCACATGTTGACTGAGAACATTTTTCCGTGACAGTTTTGGTGCTCGCAAAACAAGCTCTTACCGGTGGTAACTCATTTAGTTACCAGTAATAATGACCCACATTAGTCACTCAGGGAGAATATCATTAAATTAAGATGCCTTCACGGTCTCTATCCACATGAAAAATGAGGCTGAAGCAGTCACCATTCAATGCAAAACAGATAACAACATGGTAGCAATATAACAGAATAAAACATGTCTGTTGTGTGCATAAACCCATTTGACAGTAAGGAGGTAAGAAAAGTATTCTCGTATATTTGTTCTTTTCAGTTAGAATGCAAGTGCATACAATCTATATAAAGAACAGGAGTAGGATGAAGACCAACTCTTGTTTATCCTTACCCCAGTCTTATCCTTCAAATCAAACAAAGAGATGACTAAATTAAGTGGGCTTAATCAAAACAAAACAACCTGGAACATACCACTATATTTACACCATGTTTCCTATAAATCAATCATTTTGTGTTTATATTTAAACTTAAAGCAAACAATACTTATACACTTTTTACGTTCACTGTCCAACAAATTCCATTTTTTGACCCCAGCAAGTAGTCATTTGTTTAAGTGTAGTTTTTACTTTAAGTACTTTCAAATCCTGATTTCTTTTACTATTTCCTTCATTTATAACTATAAGATTTTGTAAATCACATGGAACCAAAAATGTTTGGCCTTCTACATTATCAGCATTGTCTGTAAAGTACATAAATCTTTAAATTTCCACAGCCTTGACTTCAGAAATAGTAGAAAAGAATAAATACCTAAATAAACAAATATACATATGCCTATATATACATACATAGGTATGTGTCGGTACAGTTTTTATCAGGACATCTGGGAGTTTAACAAAGTGATATCTTTTTTTAAAAAGCTGCTCTTACAGCTCTTTGTTTTGGTTCGGATGCCTCAGTGGCGCCTCCCAGAGGGCAACAGGTCAAACAAGTCAGAGTTGGGGTGTATACAGTCCTTGATGGTTGTCTGCTCTGCTGAGGCAGAGGGGGGCGAGGGCATCCAACAATCTTCTGAGCTGTCTCAGAAGCTCTACATATGTCAGCAAACTCTCAATGCATGAGTGAAATTCAGAAAGTCAGCAGCAGGTTGGTGTTGAGATTGTTCTTTCCAAGGACCCTCAGTAATGGATTCATTATTTTAGTAACCCTAAGGACTCAATGGACGCTCCAGAGTGTTCCAGTCACACAACCAATTTCTGGTTAAAGATGTCCATCTCAACTGGTTTTTAAAGTGGGGTCTTCAAACTCTTGTATAACAGAGAAGATTTTACTCTTGTGGTTAAAAGTCTGGAACCAGCTCTTAAGTAAGAAAGTCAACACTTGTTTCTGGTTGCTGGTGTTAATTCCAGCACAAAGAGGAAAAAGAAGCTGGGGAAAGTTCTACAAACACAGATATTTAGGAGGTTTGATATTTTGCATGTTTGGAGTAAAGAGTAAGATGGTGTGAGATGTGAGGCATGGGAACAGATCATAAAATTCGAGGAAAAATGACAAATATGGCATGACACCCATCAAGAATGCAGATTTTTTTTTAAACATACATCTTAAAAGAACTACATGATTTTCCCTAACTACAACTCAGGTTAAAAAAGAATGTTCTACCACATTCCAAAATGGTGTCATCTTCCATAACGTGCATCAAAAACGGTGTTCCATCAGCTTCCAAACAGCCAATCATACTGTGGACTCCTAAAGATCACCTTGGAAACTTAAGCCACTAAATGGTGGAGCTTTACAGGACAGACGAGTTAAATAGAACAGAATAAAAAGATGAAGAAGAAGAAGCCTCAACCAGTGAGCAGGGCCAGACAATCCAGAAAGAATGACCTCAGGGTAAGCAGTTCCAATAAACAGACCTGAGATGGAAACTGATAACAGTTTTTATCCACAAAGAGATCAATTGAGTCATTCTCAAGATTTTAATTTCAAACAGTCAACAGTTTTTAATGGATGCCCTGTTACTCACATCATCAACATTCCCGGTGGTCCTGTCCTTCCAGCAGAAATGAATGAGGGAGTCATCCGACTGCTGGATGTACACAGTGCCTTTGCGTTTGTCGGGTGTAACTGTGTTTCCCTTTAGGGTCATTTTACCAGCGCGAAACTCCACCAGATATTTACTGGAGCTTCCTCTAGACCCGCTCACCAAGCTTGGAAAGAGAGCGCCTGATGACATTTTTCTCAATGTCTTTTGACCGTGACCTGAAAGAAAATACAAATATAGAATTGAAAATTAGGAAAATGAGGGCCCTTTATATACATTTTCTGTAGTGAAAAAGCTCCCCCATGAGGAGAGCTGTCAGTCAGTCACCCGGAGTCTAAACCAGCTGAACATGATCGCATTTTTTACATTTTTGGATTTTGTTTTAATTCGCTGCATCTTCCCACTGTGTCATCAGCCAAATGCTACACTGATGCAGATGTAAACACACGCGTGTGTGTGTTGGGGGGTCTCATACGGGGTGCGTTTGTATTCCTCACATGCGAACAGTAGAGGAGCATGAAAATGATTCACCAAAAGAAGCAGAATGTTTCTCAAAGTGAACATGAATTCATGATTTCGTCACACAGAGGATTTGCTGTGAGGTTCTAAATGAAACTTTTGTTCGTCATCAGAAAGTAGGCGGCAAATTTTCCCCAGCTATTGACCACTTGTCCGGCACTGCTGACTTTAAATCTGTCCTTTCTGTTGCTGTGTAAGTCCATCAAGTTTATGCTCCACTTCTGTCTGGATTCTGTTCAAAATCACTTCAGAAACCGAAACACAGCGCTACACCATGGTTTATAGCGGAGATTGTGTCTGTGTCGGTGTGTATGTGCATGCGGGGGGCTCCTGTCGCTGCGTGCGCGCGTTTCTGTTGTGTAACTAACATTCTCTCCCTCTCTGCCTCAGGGAGCAAGCTCATCTGTGCTGTGCGAGAGGGGTGGGGCAACCTTACTGCGAACAACTTCATCGTTTCAGTCCTACTCTTTGTTTCTGACTTGTAGTTGCGACGCACACTTTGTTTAAAGTCTTATTTTAAGTTTTAAGTCAGGCTCCATGTGCAGGTTCCTGGGAGCCCAGCGCAGGGAGCTTAAGGCCTGCCCATTGACAGTATGTGAAAACTGGACTGAATGACCCCTCCCCTTTTGATTTCCAAACAGGAAGCCCGCTTTCATGTGGTAGGGGAGTGGACTTTCAACAAGCCCACTCGTGACTGGAGAGAATGGTTTCCATAGGAAAATGGGCTTAGCCCACACTTGGAGATGGACAAAGAGCCTGTGTGTGCCCCCTAAGAAAATGCCATACCTTCAGTTTCAGCTAAATGAAGTCAATTCAGTCCCCATTCTTCCACGGTTCGCCATTTTAGCACCAAACGACTTTAGTAAGCAGCGATTGGTCCGAGTCATTGTTTCTATGGCAACCACTCTGGCTAATCAGGAGTGAGGTAGTTGGAAAGACACACCCCTTCCTCTAAAAGCAGACTAGGGAAAATCTGTCAAACGTTCAACGTGAGGCCCCAGCAGCGCCACGTTTTTTCTAAAGCCTCTGATTGGTTAGTTAATAGCCTGAATTGGATTATCAAGAACATGTTAAAAAGAGATACCAGAGCAAGAATGATCATTCTGACAAATAATGACTGAGTAATAGCTGTTTATTTATCTACAGATTAATGGATTTTGGCTTTATGGGACCAGTGGATACCTACTGTTTGGAACAGGAATGAGGAGAAGATAATCGGTCCAGTTCGCTCTATATGCTGTCTACAACTCAAACCAATTTGGGCCAATCACTACTTACAGAAAAGGTATGGTTCCAACATGGCAAACAACGGCTGTATCGAAAAAAATAAATGAAACAAATACATTGACTTATTTTTGGTTGAAATTGGAAGCCTGTCGTTTTCTATGGGTGACGTCACACTCAGTCCAGTTGTCGTATACAGTCAACAGGGTCACCCTGCGTAATCTTTACATCACAAACTCATTTTCAAACTGCGGTTTTTCGTCTGCTCCTGATTTAAAACGTTTAGAATAAAGAAATATTCAGAAACACGTTTTTTATCTGTTTTTTAAATGTCCTCTGTCATCAGAAAAATGCCACAAAAAATGTTTTTAAAAAAACACCAAAAACGGTTTTAATCGGAGTGGGGATATATAATATCCAGCTGTATTCAATCATGAAACACTTCGACATTCTTCAAATTATCGTCGTTTTCTCCATTTCTTCTTTCGATCCGTCGGTACAAACAGACGATAAAACTTACGCAGGCCCTGACAGTTTAGACATATTTTGTTATTTTTGGTAGTTTCGTTTGAAATAGGCCATTAAGTTTGGTGGCTGACGATCACTGCGTCCATGATGTACTTATTCCACAAGTTTCATGTCCGAGTTTTTAAACTCTTGTCAAACGTGCAGCCGAAGCTAATGTTAGCCGATGACGCGGCTAAAGCAGGGGTCGAAGTATTTTCTGACTTTCCCTTCAAATGTGGACATAAAATGCTTCACGGAGTTTGTTTAAAGTGAAATGCATGCCTAAAAAAAAGGTTAAATACCCGAAGACTTGCAGTTGGTGATCCTTTTTTTGTCTCTTGACAGAAACACTAATCTTTTTCACTTTTAAAATTCTGCTTCCTGTCTCCGCCTCCACGTAATCTGTCTTCTTCGTTAGAAGAACTGTGAGCGTTCATGAAGCGTTACTCCGCCTAGTGGTGAGGAGGAAAAACTGCTGGTCAGGAAAAAGTGAACTGAAACACAGAATGGACCAGTGACGTGGGAGGTGCTGGTAAGGCACTGACTAGATGTTTTGGATGTTCATCATATATATGACCGTCTTTTTGTAGTTGACACACAGAGAATAAACCTTCATGTTCAGAGGACAAGATGTGTCTCTTCCTCATTGCCACAAATATACATATTACACTTAAAAACCCACTTCAATGAAAATAGGGTTCATAACATGTTCATGTAGAAGAAGAAGAAGAAATTTATTTATATAGCATTTTTCACAAGTAAAGACCACAAAGTGCTATACAAGAGATTATTAAAATGCAATACAAATGTAATAAAATAAATAAATAAAACAACATAATTTTAAAAAATGTTAAAACAAGTAAAAGGCAATCAAAACAGTTATGTAAAAGCCCGTCTGAATGAAAACGACTTAAGGAGCTTTTTTAAATAGACCCAACAGATTCAGCCATACAGAGATTTAATGGAAGGGCGTTCCAGAGTCTGGGGGCTACTGCTTGAAAGGACAGGTCTCCACGGGTTTTAAATTTAGTTTTTGGAACTTTGAGAAGATTTATAGCATTTTTCCTTATGAGGGAGGACATATATAAAGACAATTAAGTTTAAAACAGTCTTTCTGGGTATTTATTCAAATGGTGTTGCTCAGGTCTGTGATGCAGCAATTGACATAGGCGAGCTAAACTCTCCCTGCTCCGCTCCAACTCTGATGCATCCACTTGCAGACAAATAGATCCATGTATGCCTCTGTTTTCCTCGTCTGATTTGCCATCCGGCTAAAAACTGTAAGGTTGGATAGCTCTGATATTGCTGATCATATTTGTTGCACTGCTAATGTTACCTTGGCCATGTAAGCTAGTGGGAAATTAGCAGAGCTGACTTCCATGCCAACAGTCCTGCCCACAACCCAGAAAATGTCTTAAAAACCAACAAAAGCTTTTTGATTTTTTACAATAGAAAATAATATGGTTGGTTTGGGGCTTTTAAAGACCCACTCCAATGAAAATTGTGTTCTTGTTGTGTTTTTCTGATGATGGAGGACATATGTAAATAAAATTAAGACGAAAACGGCATTTCTGAGTATTTCTTTAGTATTTCTGACCCTACAGCAAAAATGGAGACTCGTCAGACCAGACAACGTTTTTCCATCTTCTATGGTCAAGTTTTGGTGATCCTGTGTGAATTGTAGCCTCACACTGTGTCTGAATTCATACCCTACTCCCTAACTACTAAAAACTTTTTTAGTGCCCTGTATTTTAGAAGCAATTCGGACATCATTTTCACTACTTTATGGTCGTTGTTCTTCTTCTGGTCTAGTTTACATGGCGGTTGACAAACAACAGAATGGTGGCATTAGCGCCACCACGTGATCAGAAAACACTGATGACCCAGCATTCCAGTAGCATTTAAATGCATCACTTACGCATGAATCTGGGAGACGTGAAAAGAGTCTCAAATCAGATTTGTGTGTAAATGTGGTTTTGTGTGTGCGTAACAAGTGATTTGTGCATATTTTTTAAAGATTTGTGCGTGTAGTTAGTTTCAAGCTGTCGTAATTTGAAGTTGTGCATGTGTAAATTGTACTTTGTATTTTTTAATATTTTGTAATTTTTGAACTCATGCACAAAATGTATTTTATGCGTTACAAATCAAGACTTACGCACGCACAAATCGGACTGATACTAATTTCTCTCCAAAGAATGAGGTACATGGAGGAGAAGCAGACTCTTAGAAGATTCACTCTGGCTGATCTCGCCAGAGATGGACAACTTGTCAGTTAAATGTTAGCATTTGTCACTAATTCTGCTCAGGGTTACGCCATCTGCTGAATGTCTGCAAAATAATTTTGTAAAATGTCTGCAAAACATTCTTGTCCAACACTGGATTATGAGTTATATATTCTAAATACGTGCGACACTTTTGTTCAGAGAAAGGGTGGTGTATTTCCTTCAATCTAACAATATTAGCCTTCAACACAAAGTGCTTTTCATCAGTTTATTTACAAAAATATTTAAAACACACTTTCATATTAAAAAAAAAAAGGAATAAGAAAATCCAAAAACCCAGCCAAACAAAGAAATAACGAGATTTTCCAGCATTACTAAATAATTAATAAAATAAAATGTGAGCCATCATAATAAACACACATTCAAAAATTAAACATAAATAAAATGATTAATGTTACATTTTACAGGGTCTTCACGTCTCTACTGCTTGGCCAACATAAAGGTTCCTGTCCTGGCCCTGTACGCTGACGGTCAGTCTGACACCAGACCAGATTTTCCGTTGACCCGCTGAAGCATAGGGCGTCTGGTGGAGCAGCTTCGGGTTCCTCATGCTCTGGGGTGGGCACCGGAGACTGAGGTCCTGGCTGACCTCTGGCACATCTTACCGTGTGTTAGCCAGGACCTTTGACACACCACGCTCCACTCTGAGTAACATTGTCCACAGAACAGCAAACCACATCCTCCAGCTGATGCGCAGCGTCATGCTGGTCTCCAGTGTGGATGAACTGCCATTAGTCGCTGCTGGTTTTGAGCAGCTCACTGGATCTGCTGCCTTCCAAAAGGTCGCGGTGAGCACCGATGGCTTCCACATAAGAATAAAGGCCCCAAAAGTAAATGCAGCTTGTTATTTTAACAAGAAGCTTTTTTATTCAATCCAAATGCAGGCTGTATGTGATTCTATCACGCTGCTGACACCCTTCAGGGAACCCGTGAGGAATGCATTTGAGGCCCGTTACAACCAACACCACACCAGGGCACGCTCTGTGGTGGAGAAAACATATGAAATGATGAAGACAAGATGGAGAGCAATATCTCTAGAGGCGTTGGAAGTAAAACCAACCTTTGCAGTTAGAATAATTCAGCTCCATCCTGCACAATCAGGGATGATCAGTGCATCAGTGAAGGGGTCTGCTTGGAGTCCACAGATGTTTAGCCACAGCAGGAGGACAACACCAGGAACCAGCAGGATGAGCAAAGTGGTGTCAGTCTGCGAGGACAAATCTCTGCTGCTCTGTCAGCTCCAACTGTCAGACAAACCTTCCATGATAAAAACCCTGCTGAATAAACTCATTAATATAGATTCAACCAATCAGGATTTGAGTTGGAGTCTCTGTAGATTCATGAAGGCTTACAGTGACATAATCCCCTCTGAATGGCTGGTCAAAGCTGGCTCTGCCAAAAGCGGGCTAACTTCTTCTGTACTTTGTTTCAGGCCGTAGGCAGTAGTTGCACTTCATTTTTGTTAGAGATTTTATGATTCTTATTCTGTTTTCTTCAGTTCTTGTTTTTGAGTACTCTTGCTTCTTGTTTTTACATACCAGAGTTGCACACTATCAAACCTCAAGG
>BSAI01000015.1:26149523-26176579 GCA_036245035.1 Adrianichthys oophorus
GCTTCTTGTTTTTACATACCAGAGTTGCACACTATCAAACCTCAAGGTCTTGTTGTGTGACCCTTATCTCAGGAAGGGGCACGGTTTACCCCTCCTTTTTCTCTCATTATACTGTTGAGCCCTCCAAGAAGTGTCATGCTGCAAACTGTTTCAGCCTGCTCTTCCTTCCCCTCCCTTAGTGGCTGAACCAGCATGTAACTAGGGCGTTCCCTTTAATAAATAGCAGGGGGAGACTGAGGTCGAACAGTGTCTTAGGAGCTTGTAACTGAGCGATCTTTGACACTCTCCCTGCAGGTAAAAGCTTACTCAACTCTCTTGTGTTTCTTTTCAGTGTGGTGTTGTTGAAATGCTTGGGGCACAGACCCAACAATTTTTGTTTGAATTACTCGTTGTTTTGCAGTTAACAATAGAAGAAGTTTATTTAGCTGCAGATTTATTGCATAAGCCATTCTTAAGACGGACTTTTCAGGAAAAACTGGACATCGTCAAAAAGGGCCGGCCAGCTCCGAAGCTAGCAAACCTGTCACAGGGAACAGGATTTGACCCCCACTTTCAGCAGCTTTGTCTGGAAAGGGTAACAGAGTTTTGTGACAATGTTGAGCGACAGTAAGAGAACATCTATGCCGCCACTGAACGCACCCCGGCCCCTCCAACCGCATTGATCTGTATCGTTACCAGCAGCTTCATGGCAGGATTTCGGATAATATTTCCCAGACAAAAAAAACAGGTTTCAAGGCCGATGAAAACTAGTGTTTATCAGCCTCCTCAACCCCCAGCGATTTCAGGAGCACCATCCATTTCCTGAACCTGTTTTGTCCCTTTCTGGACGCCTACGCTAACCACTGTTCTACCGTGCAGCAGTTGAAAAATTCAGTGAAATCAAATGCGTTAAAAATGTTTCATGCATTCATGTTGTCAGGAGTCAATGCTCTGTCTCCTCCCCTGATCACCGGCGGGAGCCGTCTCCAAAGTACTGAGTTCCTGGATACTGCACACCTGACTTGTCACCAAATCAGCCACATGACTTTGAAGCACTGCTCTGGGCTTCGCTCAGTGCGAAGTATTGTTTGTGCCTTTCTGCCTACATACTAAGAAATATTATTGGATCTGATCTTCTGTGTTTCTGACTCTGCTCCATCTCCAACTCGGCCTCTTTGCCGCCTGCCCTGACTCTTGCTTGGATTCTGGCCTTGATTTAGTTTTGAGGACTTTAAGTCTGAGCTTTTCCTCCTGTTTATCCACTAAACCTGCTGCATTTGGTACCAGCCTTCTGCCTGTTTTGTGACACGTCACATTTGTACTTCATCAATTAGTATTTATTTTACAACTGACCTGTTGTAGTTTTTAGGATTTTTTTTCTCTTCTTAGGCTTAAATGTTATTTTATTTTTTTTACTATATGTTGTAATTGCTGCTGAACTAAATTGAGTACTTTGGTTCAAATTTACTTTTAATTCGCTTTAGATACTAATATCTTTGGCTAAATTTGACCTTTTTTAGACGTTTTATAGTTGCACCACTACAAAGTGTGTTTTATTTGGCTCATGTATGGATAACTTTAAAACATTTTAATTTAGCTTTCTGGGGTGTTATTTTACCTAGTCTGACGCATACATTTACGTTTTTCAGTGTTTCTGTAATGAGGAGTCAGACGCGGTTGGATCCATTTGCAGTGTTTTCTTTTAGTGAAAGCGAGGTTGACGTTTCCCAAAGAGGCGGTGGTCAGGCAAGCGTGGGTCAGAACCGGCACAGGCTTGTAGAAGATTAGAGCAGGCGTTGGTCAGAGGCATAAGGAGATGAGGCAGGTGGCTGACAGACAGGAGTGTATTCAGAACTGAGGTCTTGAACAAAGAAGCCAATGTTAAAGCGCTCAGCGTTGTCATGAAAGAAGAATACTTCGCTCCAAGCTGGCTTGGAGCTCAGACTAAATACTGCTGAGGGTGAGTTCTGATGAGAAGTAGCTGTGGGACTTTCGGGAGTGGCTGCAAAGGTGGATGGGAGATGTAGGGTGAGGTGAACCAGGAATGTGCCGGTACTCTGGAGATTATATTCACAGGAGGGGGAGACAGAGGGCAGCCTCCTGACAGTTCCCTCGTTGCACTACAAGGGTGGATATTCAGTTTGATGTCGCTGAGAATCTGTGGCCAGACAGACGGCAGTGAGAAGAGGCATAAGAAAGTGGAGGGAAACTAGCATGACTTTCATTTACCAAAACATTTCCTGTGCTTTTGAGTTTTATACGCAGTATCTTTTACTCTTCAGGTCGTTTGACTTTATTTTCTTTTTGCTCTGAGACATTTACATTCCAGTCAAGTCATACATATAAATCAAGTACCACAACAATCTCTTTACCAGTTTAAGTTTATTACCATTTGCATTATTGTCCTTTTCCAGTTTCATTTTCAGTTTGATTCCTTTTTTTATTCTGTCAGCTGAACATGAGGGATCAGCATTTTCATGGTGACGTGCCTTAATGACAAAATGTCTAAACATTTTGATCTGCAGAACCAACAGAGCGTGAAGGGGACGATGTGTTTTGAGGACACTGACACTTTGAATGAAGAAAGAACTTAGTTTTAGAGGATAGATAAACGGTTTTGGAAATGAGATGATATGTTGCTGCTGATCCAGAGTGCTTTGCTGAACCTTATACACTGTTTTGGCAAATGCACTGAGAGTAATTACAAGAGTAATAACAATTTTTTTCTTTCTTTCTTACAGCAAATGTTCTGTGCCTTTAGCTTTTTGGTCTGTTTTCGGTCCTCTTTGCCCTCTTGGACCGCTGGAGATTTTCATCTGGTTAGAAAGAAGTTGAAAGTCACCTCAGTTGTCTCATGCATGCTCAGTGAAGCCGATTGTTCAGAATAAATGTGGTTGAAGTCACTTGGTTCTTTAATTACACTATTTTTAAAAGGGAGGAAAAGCAGTTTGCACTCATTTGACCTGCATCCTGTTTGTGGAGTGTTCTGAAGAAGGTTTGATGTGAAGGATTTCACCAGCTGGGTGCAACCATGTTCAGCGCCTTCAACGCCACCTCAAACCCCAAAAAACAGGCCTAAAAGAAACAGGGAGTGGAAAGCAGCATGGGTATGTGTACAAGCATGAGTAAAAGCAGAAGAAGAAACAAATGGTACCGCGTTGGCTGGAAAGGCTCGTAAGAGTACTGCACCGAATCCCTTGTAGAGCCCTTTGGGTCCTTCTTCACACAGCAGTGTTCTTAGGACATCCCAGAGACCGCTGTATTTACCATCTGGAGCAAAAACAAGTCCAAACAACTGAGACCTTTTGGGTTTCAGCTCTTAGTTTGCCATAAGCCTGACATGCGGTGCTGTGTTTTTGCTAAAATCTACTATTGAGATGAGGAAGCTTTTGGCAAAGTAATAAATTCCTGATACCAAGTTTGAAATGGTTCAATAAACATACTATACTAGGGTCTCAGCAACGTAATACATTGAGTATTTCAAGAGTTGCAGCACAGCAAAAGGAACATGCAGAAACCAGTATGAACTGATGAATCAAACAGGTAAGTTTCATGACTGGCTCTTCATGTCTGAAGTCAAACTATCTGCAGAATGGTGGTAAAGCCTGTTCTGCTGGAACCATCGGATTGGACCATGGAAGAGTTATGAACCCTAAATGAACTCATCCGTGTTTGAAGAATAAGTGCTTGTGTATGACATTTGTACTGTTTTCTATGCGCATTTGTAACAAATGTTTACACATACACACAGGATGAGTACATTTAAAACTGCTCCTTATTCACAACAATTTGAATAAAGAAATTCTCAGAAAATCAATTTCATGCCAAATTTTCTTTGATCCTTCATCATGAGAAAATGCTACAAGAACATGTTAAAAAACTCAATTTTCTCTAAGTACATAACTAAAGCAGTTTCCTACAGTGGAATGTGGAAACAAGTGAATAAACGGGATTCCATTCTCTGTTTCCCTCCTTGCTCAGTGGTCTCCTAAATTGTGCAGCTTTGTAATGAATTCTGTTCTGACCTGTCTGGAAGTTGGACTTGAGAACATCTGGAGGAAGAGCAACCATCCAGTTCAATATTCCTGCAACCCCACCAGCCAGTAAAATGTTGGGAGTGCTGAGCTGAGAAACACTGAAGAGATCCCCAGTTAGACCAACAGGGATCCAAAGGTCTTTAAGGCTCTGTAACAGTCAATGCTAATGTTGTGACTGACCTTTGACCTTTGAGCACACATTTGAGGTATTCGTATGTTAAGAAGTACAGACCAGTAGAGGGGACATCTATAGAATGACAGAGAGAACTGCTATCAGGCTTCAAGATCAGATGCAGTTAAAGTAGCTTTTCATTCTCCACTTATAATGACAGGAGTGTTGAGTGAGGTGGAAACAAATGACATGAGTTAAAAATCTGTTGTGGCTCAGCAGAGGGCATGCTTTTATTTAAAGCTAGAGATGAACATGCTTACAGACCACTGTCAAAAACAACTTTTTATTGAATAAATTGAGCTATTTATAAAAAAGTATTTGTATTTGCCCAAAATTCATTTTTGGTGGGTACTAGGTGTGTGCAAATTTTGGTGACTTTTTGGGCATGTGGCGGGGGTCAATTTTTTAACCATGGGCATAATGAAGTGACGTGCGGTGAGGTTCACGGCTGGTGAGGAGGCACTGACGTCATTAGTCACATTTTCAAATACTTTAACTATACAAAGTAGCGTATTCACCATTTGGTTGGCAGCAGTTAAAGTGTGTTGTTTAAAATGTCAACATTTTTCTTCCGTTTTCAAACTATAGCAGAGAAAAAAAATCACCAAAATTGTTATTGTTACTTTTACTTTATAAATGAAGTTCATGTGTCGCTCCCTTGTTTTCTGTCTATGGTCTCTCCTGAAGAAACGCATTCATAATTAACTGTAGAAGTCTTCCTTTTCTTTCTTCAGTTTGAAAAGTCTTTCTGTCTCAGTGGAGACCAGTGACGTGTCCAAAGAAATTCTCAAGTTTAGGGGTTTCAAAACGTGATCCTCCATTTAGAAAATGATGGTAAACATATGAAAGAATAACTGGACGGCTGCTCTTGACTTACCACCACTAATTCTATTATTCTTCAGCCGTGGTGTCGCATTCCCCGGCTCACCAGCGCCCTCTGCCTTGAGGCAAAATTTGACCTTTGCCACATGCGCAAAAGGTCACCAAAATTTGCACACAACTAGTAACTGCCAAAAATGAATTTTTGCTATAGGGAACAAGCCCCCCCATAAGTCAATGGCATCACGGCGAGTGAAACCGTAAAAAAAATGAATGGGCCGAATATCGCTTCAGTAGACCAAAGAAAAGGTTTCAAAATACACAAACAAAACCAAAACACATGTAAAGGATATCCAGGAGAACTTTTGAAATTATTATGGGATTGCCACACAACCTACAGCTTTGCGGCCATTTTGTGGCAAAGTGTGAGATTTGCATATTTCACGTTTTCACACAATATGGGCAAAGGAAACTTTTTTTTCCACAAAATTTCACACACATTCCACCAGCTTGAGTCTACAACCACCAAAGAAGTTTCGTTGACCTTTGACTTTAGAAACAAGCAGCCATCTTGAATTTAAAGACAAAACACCTTTAGTACCAGCTACAAACAAAGACTTGTTCTATAGTGATTTTTATCAATGGTTTTTGTAACTTAAGCGTCATTGTGAATGTAATATATAAAAAATGTTGGAATTAGAAGTTGTTTATTTGAAATGGCTTGGGTGTAGAGAGATCGCAACTGTTGCGATCTTGGCTGGCTTGCACAAATGTAATGTAATATTTTGATCCCTGACTAGCGCTTTTTGCCGATTCTCCTGAAACTTACCAACTCGTGGCTTTAATTCTTTTGGTAATAACTGAAAAGGAGCCTCTGATTTGAGAAAATGTTTGGGTTCCACTTATGACTTATGCATACATTACTATAACTACATCTCTGTTTAGGGAACAATTCACTAGAAAATACATTTGGTACTCAAAAGTATTGTCTGCATGAAAGAACAATCATTTTAAAAAGAAATTTGGAAACCCAGATGAATGTTCCACCTCTGAATACCTATCCTGCATGTCTTCAGCTTTGGATCACCTAAAGGCATAAATATACACAAGCTGGAGTCAAATGAACCTCTGATTAAGGTGAGGATGGTTCCTTTGTAGACGCTGCGGAATCCATGTTCTTTATACAGTTTGAAGGCACAGTCAAATGGACCTGCATACTTGGACCCTCCACTTCTTGATTGCACCTGAAAATTAAAAACTGAAATTTCAGTTTCTGCTGCTAGTTAATATTTATGTAATAAAAAAACATTCTTTATGCTTTTTTCTAAAGTGAATGTTTGTTGTTTTGTCTGACCACAAATAAAACAGAGGGACCACTTGATGCTTCTTTATTAAAGACACAGATTGAACAATTTTATGTGGTACCAATCTTGTTGATGGCCTATCTACAGTTTTCCACAAAAGATTTCCAGATCTAGTTTACAGCCCCATTTGATTTTTCTTTTTTTTTTAACTTTTAAATAAAAACAGCAGATTGGTTCAGAGAGACAACTTTTAAAAAATCAGTGCACTGCAGCACTATGTCATTTTCTGTGTGGTTAAAGAAATGTTTATGAAGCCCATAGAGAGGATGACTCAGGTCATGCAGATTTTGAGCATAAATGTGCAGACCCTTACCAAAAAAACTAGAATAATATGGAAAAGTATAGTCATTTCTCAAATTCCATTCAACAAATTAAACTTAGAATAAATTCAGGGCTCGCTGTTTAATTGATTTAAAGAATTTGTTTGTTTATTCTTACATAAATTAGAGTTCCACAAAAACAGGATTTCAGAAAATTAGAATATTGTAGAGACATCACCATTTACTTCTCAGTTTGTGCAAAAAAGTTCAAGTCAGAGGTTATGATCGCATCAAATTAGGGGTTTAACGATGAGTTAGTCGCTTTCTATTTCTGCGATCCAACCAGCTGTCGAGCTGTCTGAGGCAGAGTTGGTAATCGATTTGATCTGTCCCATTATAACATTGTTTCAAATGAAATAAAACCGATCCATGATCGGTATTTGAAAATATCATTTGGATTGAGACATGGTAGGTTTTTTTTTACTATAACATAAAAACGATCAACTGCATCACAGTGAACAACGCACATGTGATGCAGTAAAAACTGATCAACCATCATTCCAGTCCAATGTGTGGAAACACAAAGTCATGTGACTGTACAGTGAGCTAGAATGTTCTAATAATGTTCCTTTGAATTATTCTGATGTGGAAAAACAACAGTGGAATGAACTTTATCAAACTACAATGTGAATGGATTTGACATTCATTCTTGTTTACTTGTTTATTTGTACACATATTTATTTACACTTGATTGTCTTGAAGAAACACAACTTCACTGTTCAGTAGCAGGTATTTATCTCTGAGTCACACTGTTGAAGTTCTGGATGAAAATGTTCTGATCCATTTTAGGTCAAAGAATCGGATCGTTCAGAATGAACCAAAATTGACTATGAGTTTAATAGTTATCAAAATGAATCATTACACAACCATATCAAATCGGTTGCTGAATTTCTGTCCTGCAGCAAAAGTGAAGGTACGTTTTGAATCAACGGAGCAGTGAAGCATGTGTTGGCTTTTCTCTGGGAATGTTAGAAATACTGATGGAAAGGTTTTTTGGAAGTTTTCCATGTGTAGGATCCACACTTCAGTTTAACAGCTGTTACTGAGCTTTGTTTTTTTGGTACTCCAATGTGTTCAGATTAAGAGAAATCCACACTAACTACCTGAAGCAGGCACTTGATTCTTTCTCCTGGTGCAACAACCACTGTTGTGAAAGTTCCTGCCAAACATCCTGACAAGAATATCTGGCTGTGCCTGAAAGGCACCAAAAGGAAAAAAAATCCATCAGTTTCATGACAGATGCAAAGGTGCAGTTTCAACATCCAAACAAACAGCAGCTACATTTATTCATATGAACTTTGATGAAAATGATGAAGGTGTTTTTGACATCTTGTTGGGACATTTTACTGATGATGGAGGACATAGGCTACATGAAGAAAATTAAGTGAAAATTAAGACCCAGTGGTCTTTTAATCAGGATTATGCTGTTTTTAAGCAAAATCCAAGAACCCGTGTTGTTTTCCTGGACATAGTTTCTGCAGAGTGGTGGGAGTTCAGTAGAAATTCACCTCTGAGTTGGGGGCAGGACTGTTGGAGCAGAGCAAACCTTTCCATACTTCATTTTAGCCATAGCAGAGCTCTCTGTATACATGCTCTCCTGCTTGCTTACAGCCCCTCACACTCCCAACCTAACATTTGCGGTGCAACAAAAATGACGAGCAATATCTGCTATTCAGCCGAATAGTTTTGATCCAAACTCCAGCTCAGACGAGGAAAACAAAGACGTTCATGGATCTATTTGTCTGCAGGTGGACGTATCAGAATGGGGCGAAGCAGAGATCTTTAGGCTTTTTTTTAATCTACTCCTGATTAACAACAATTTGAAAAAAGAAATACTCAGAAATTTATTTTTAGTCAAAATGTTTGTTATTTATTTCCTCCGTGATAAGAAAACTGCCACATGTTAAAATGTCATTTTCATTGGAGTGGGTCTTTAAAGCTACATCATCAAGTATGTTTACTCACGAAAGGGTTATTTCAGGGTCCCTCTGCTGCAGCCGTTTCCCTAAATCAAAGCTAAGGAAACTGATTGCCATCATAGGGGCCACACATGCAAGAGGGGCCCCCAAACCTCTATAAAGACCAGCCATGCCCTACAACACAGATGCACATGCATTACAAGTGTAAAAATATAATTTTACATTTGTAAAAACCAGTCTGGATCATGTCAGGAAAAGTTAACCAACAAGAATACAATTTGCATCAAAGTGTTTCATTAATTGCATGACCGTGGTTTTTCTTTTTACCTCTCTGAACACAATGTGGCAGAAACAGTCATACACTCCAGAGTAAAGAGCAGAAGGTGCAGCTTTTGGCTGTGTCTGCAGGATGACCTGCAGTGTAGCATAACAGAGGCAAAGGGTTGAGGGAAAGGCGTTGAGACGTTGCTATGAGATAAGAGGAACACCCATCTGCATCTGATGCAAGGACTTGATGATAAAAGACTGTTTGTTAGCTGCTGTTAGCTGAGATCAACAGTTACACCAACAATCACATGCTAGCATAAAAAAATAAGTATTTCTGGCAAAACATGTGAAGTTTGAAATTATCAAGTGTGGTAAACTGTGGTTATTTAAATACATGAAAAATATGTCAATGTAAACAGTAAGATGAAAAATCTTGTTGATCGCTTTTTAATAATTAACCATTTTTCATATTAGATTATTTTTAAAAAAATCTGCATCAGTTTATTATTTTCAAGCACTTTTAGACCAGACAAAAAAACCAATCAAATTTAAATATTAAAATGTGAAATTTTTCTCAGTTACATTTTCCCTCTTTCTGTGTTCTTCGTTGGATATGGTACATTGTCTTTAAAACTTCACAAATGCACTAAGCATGAAAAATGTTTCTACTTTTTTCTAACAAAACTGAAACGTTTTCTTTTATTTCAAGTCTATAATTTGCAATTATGTAATGTCTATATCTGTTCTGTAACTTTATACCAATTTAGGAAAGAAGGGAGAATAATAATAAAACCAGTTTGAAGTTCTTTGAAGACGTTCAAGCTGAATGATTGAACTAACAAAAAAAAACAGGACATGTCCTTTGAAAGAAACATTTTAGATTTAACTATTCCCACAAGACAGACCGATATGAACGGGGTGGGGAGTGCATCTGACCTTGATGGTGTCTAGTGGATGTCCAACCAGCAACAAGCAGGCTCCGCCGACTCCTCCAGCCACAAAGTTCTTAAGAGGAGAAACCCTTGCCTTTTCCTGCATCTCAGCCGCTTTGAGTGCAGGACTCCCCACATGCACTGTGTGGTGTTAGAGCCAATGATGGGTGGGGTCTTCTTAGTTTGCGTATGTCTGATGCTTTCTACTCTGAAGCTGTGACTACAACAAAATCTTTTTTTAGACGATGAAAGATCGTCTCTCATCAATCAGCCACATGACTCAAAAGCACTGCTGGTTGTGCCTTTTTGCCTGTACACCAAGCATTATTATTGGATCTGATCTCTTCCTGACTCTGCTCCGTCTCCAACTCGACCTCTTGCCGCCTGCCCTGATTCTTGCTTGGATTCTGACCTTGATTTAGTTTTATGGACTTCGTTCTGAGCTTTTCTCTTGTCTATCAATGAACGTGCTGCAAGTGGAACCAGCTGTCTGCCCATTTGTGACGCTGACATCCTGAGATTTATTTTGAGTAAAACACGTTTGTACAAAAAAAAATAACCAAAAAATGAACTAAGATTATATACTACTTATTTTATCACAATGAAGGTTGACACAAATCATGTTATGAAAACGTAATTCTAGCATTTACGAAGAACCATCTTTTGTGTGCGGAAGGCGTTTGTTAGCTGTTTCCTCTTGGTGCGTCTTTGGTGAGCTGTGGTAACACTGACATTGCACAGGCTGCTTTTCCGCCCCTGGACCTGCCACCAACAAAAACATGGATTTGTGTGCAATCAGGAAACCAACACGACCAAGGGTCATGCAGCAGAATTAGTCCCACCCAGAGTCAGATAACTGATGTTAAAACAAAGCTTTTATATTTCAGATGTGTTTTTCTCCAAAACTATACAGTAAAAATGCTTCATGTTCCCAGGAATAGTAATCTGAAGAACTAAGTAGATTTGTGAAGGAACGGTGATGTACTAAATTAAAAATCATGAATTAGTCCCAGCCGAAGTCAGCTAACTGATATCTGGGTTAAACTTTTATGGTATATTAGATGTGTATTTCTCCAAAACTATACAGTAAAATGCATATTGTCAGGACTGGAAATCTCTGAAGTAGTAATTAGGTCTGTAAAGGAATGGTGAAGAACTAAATCGAGCATCATGAATTAGTCCCAGCCAAAACCAGTTCATGAATGTCAAAAATTACACTTTTTTTTCAGATGTGTATTTTCTTCAGAACTATACAGTAAAAATACTTAGTATTTTCAGGAGTGGTACCTTTTGAAGTAGTAATTAGGTCTGTGAAGGAATGGTGATGTACTAAATTATTGGGGTTCATGCACAGCCACAATTAAACTTTTTTTTTATTAAACGTTACAGCTTTTTTTGTATAACTGGGTTTCTCAAAAACCATACAGTAAAAAAAAACTTCAACTAACAGGTGTCAGTGTTAGTAGCCTACTGTATGAAGTACCAAGTAATATTACGAAGGGTAATTATCGTATTGGAGGAGCAGGTGTCATTCAAGTCAAAACAGGAAATGAGGTCATTTGCTTTTTTTTTAGTTTTCCAAACGTGCACAGTGTTAGGTCATTATCATATGCACTGATAGTAACATGTTTGCCTTCATGAGAAGGAATAAAATCCTATTTCCTGAAGCTCCGTAGAGTCTCAGGATCTTCCATCGATCGCAGCCCTGCTACCGTAAGTGTTATATGAAACTCGCACAAAAAAACCCACGGACGGCGGAGCTGACCAGTCTATGGATCTGACCACGAATATGTGAACGTCGGCTCATTTGACCGCTGACTGGTGTGATTGTATTTTTAAATAAAGCTTTTTGGAGCCCCTCCCACATTTTCACAGGAAATGAACGTCCATATACGTCATCACCCGGCGCCGGTTTATTTTTATGTTTTGGCGGTTAGTGTAATTTCTCCAGTTTGTTGTGACCACCCTAAGGTAACTCGTTTATTTTTAACGTATTTGTGTTACCTTTCATCCAGCTACCGTTTTTGACTTCTGTCATCCTTGTTTCTTTTATTTAGTTTTGATCTTTTAAATGTTTTTTACGCCCCCAACAGCCTTCTTCTTGTCCCAATGACGCAAAGAAAACGATCTTTGGGCTCTCAGAGCTTCTCTCAGAACAGGGTAAGTTAGCGTCACTCAGAAAAAGCCCTTTCTTTCAGACCACCAGGCCTCCCGCGGCTTGATATTTACATGTGACTGTGTCCTGCAGAGACAGTCCAGCTCTTCTGGGACTCAGGAGGACAATGAAGATTCAACGTTCACTCAGCCCAGCACGTCACAGGTCCAGAGAGGACTGGAGAAGCTGACAACTGCACAAGTGGACCAGAAGGTCACAAGCAAACGCACACTAAAATGACAAACAAAAATGTGGTTTTAAACCAGAAGAAGTGAAATGTCTTCTCTTTTTTGTGGTTGTGTAGACTTCAGAGGTGATTCAATACTTGCTGGTAAAGGACCAAAAGAAAATTCCTGTGCGGCGAGCAGGTAATCAACACACTGTGTGGAACCGTGAGATAAAGTCAGCTTTATACATTTGTGATGGGGAGCATCAGTGGATTCTGATGGGAGCCATGCAGAGACGAGGAAATACATGACGGTTTAATACCAGAAATGAAAGTAGGACAAATGTGACCGTGTGGTTTTTTTTTTCACCAGAATTCAGGCTGCCATATTTTAAACCACAGGAAGCATTTTGGAACATTAGTAAATTAGTCTGGAAGAATCATTTACATTTTCTTTTTGTTCTAGTTTTTGTATCTCACTATATTTATGGGATCTATTTTGCCTAAAAAGCTTTGATTTATCACTAAAATTAGGATTTTTTTTCAGAGACTGGGCACAGAATGACTTTATACTAGAGAACTTGACAAGTTAAAAGTGAAGCAAAGTTCTCAGTGCAATTCTGAGCGACACGTTCATGAGAGCAGCAGTCGTGTGTTTCTGACTGTTGTCACGTCTCTGTGGAAGAAGCTTTCATCTAAGCCCCGCCTCCCTATTTGAAAGGGTTGAGTGGCAGCACCAGAGCAGCAAATGACTCTGGTGACTCTTCAGTAAGAGTTGAAGGTTCAGCTCATGACAGAACTGGTGTTGTAGACATGCATGTGATGCTTTTCTTGTATTTCTGGCTATGGCAGAGGGAACAGTGGATTTGCTTTGTGTCAGTATGTTTTCTAGATACTTTGACTCAACTCTCTCAAAACAACAGATTGTAGGGTTTCCTACCAATGAGGGGATTTTCCAGACTCTCTTGGTGCAGATTCGAGGGAGTTTGAACAGGTTGATGGTGATAGACTCACTGCCCGTTCATGTCTTCTCAGACCTTGTGAAACATGTGGTGAAGGACTACAGAAACATCTATCCTGAGATCATAAAGAGAGCAGCTCGGACCTTTGAGCAGGTTTGTGCCACCTGACTGCATCTTTGTCTTCAGTCATTCATTCATGTTGTCTCATAAAAGATCACACATATGAGGTTCTCTTTTCAACACTTACTCAGGTGTTTGGTTTGAAACTGGTTGAAATTGACCCCAAAAATCACACGTATATATTGATCAATAACCTGGAAGCCGCTGATAAACCCTCACCAATCATGTGAGTATTGTATAATTTCTGTGTGGGTTAGGTTTCTTCACACTCATGATAAATGCTAAGTTGAATTCCCTCTATAAAATAAGGTCACTTGTTTTCTTGTGTGTGTTTGTATGTAGATGCCCTGCAAATCCCAAACTCGGTCTGCTTTTTGTGATTCTGGGTGTTACTTTCATGAAAGGAGGTGTTGTTCGAGAAAGTGAGTGTACCAGCTTTTACCTGTAGGTTTGTTCCTGAAGTCCATGAACATGTCATCAGTTCTATGAACTGGTTTTTAAACTTTAGTAGTTTTCTGTTCAACAATGATCTCAACGTTTACTGCTTTTGGTTCTTAGATGTTATCTGGAACACACTAAAGAAACTGCGCGTTGACTCCGGGTAAGACCATGTTTTTGTGCCTTTAGCTCCGTTTTCCGTCAAGTTAAAAACCGCCTTGGTTTCACAGCCTCCTCCCTTTTCTGTATGTTTGCTGATGAAAACCTCAGAGAGAAGCACGAAGACTTTGGTGACGTGAAGAGACTCGTCACAGAGGAGTTTGTGCGCCAAAAGTAAGAATCAACATTTAAAAAATGCAATAGAAGAATAAATAAAAAGACACACTTGAAATATTTAACTAATCAACTAAAGCCTTTTTTAGCATTTGACCAATCAGATGCACCCCTTCGCTGACCAACCCAATGAAGCCCTTTTATGTTAGATGCCCGCCTCTTATGTAGATGTGAGTCATTTGGAGTTATATTGACTTTAATTCACTTTAAACTTTTGCAGTAAAACTGAAATAATGCATTAGTAGTTTTTTATTTTGCTGTTTGTTCATGTGGCAAGTCACATCATCGTTGCAATAATGAGCACCATGATCTCACATGGTACGTTTTCGTTAGATTGTGCAGCTCTAGCTCAAGGTCTCTTGTGTTGGACAGATGATACAGTACGAGGTCATGTAGCACAGTAAGTTTATATTGCACAAACCTCTTAAACTGTATATGATATTTTTAGGCGTTTCTCTCTGGACCATTACATGCTCTGTAGATTGGAGGACCTCTGTCTGTTTCTACTGTTTTACTTCTTCACTCATTTGTTTTCGTCACCTGTTTGGAGAGCAGAACCATCACCTATTTAAAGCTGGTTATCTGCGGTTTTGGTAGAATCTCTTGTGATTGAAATGTTCTTTAGAGTAAAAGTAGAACTCTGGGTTTGTGGTTTCCAGGCAGCGTCACCAGCCAGAACCGGCTCTCATGGGCCTCGGTCGTGTGTGAGCTTTAGTCCCACTGTTATGTGTTTGACTGGTGTGTTCAGAGCCAGTTTCTCTCAAACCATAGACTCTGGTTTATATCACACCACAGAGCAAGTGAAGGTGAAGCAACCAGCCCCTCAGCTGCACGGCTGGAGCAGTGCACGCTTCAAACAGTGTTTGAATAAAGCTTCAGTGCTTCTTCCAGACTGTTTTACGCTGTTGACCTGCTTTGCTGCAGCTCTTCATATGCCTATTGTTCTAACCTTTTTAAACTGAGAAAGATGAGCGTGTAAATGATGAACGTCTGCAGGTATCTGGAGTACGTGCGGATTCCTCACACAGAGCCGATGGAGCATGAATTTCGCTGGGGTCAAAGGGCGGACATGGAGGTGTCCAAAGCCAAGATTCTGGAGTTCATGGGGCAGGTGAGTGGTGACCACAGTTCTGCTTCGTGGTACTTTCTTTAACGGAGAGTCTGAACCGATGATGCTTTGCTGTTGGATCTCAGCTTCATGAGCAGGATCCTCAGAGCTGGACGCAGCAGTACAGAGAGGCTCACGCCAGCAGCAGCAGCAGCAGCCAGAGGTGACCACAAAGTCCTCGCAATGTTTTTATTTATTTTGAAAGGGTGGGAAGCAGCCTTTGTCTGTTGCATTATTGTTGTTATGACTGCCAAGTTTCTCTTTGTATCTTTTGACATCTTTTTATTGCCTAGAATTTAAGAGAAAAATAAATCAAATTCAACCCGTGTGACAGTCTGTCATGATCTGCTCCTTTTTCATGCATTCACAAGGGCACATAACCAATACTACTGTAGAAATGAATTCATTTGACAAAGCTCCCAGAAGAGAAGAAGCTTTTTCTTTTTTAACACAGCAGATGTGTTGTTTTTGTTGACTGTTTTGTGCCCTGCTGCTGATTAAGATCATCCTGGAGAAACCTGATCTGCATCCAAAGCCGCTTCTAGAATTCACAGAGCACATCAGCAGAAGTCGTATCTACAGGAGCGCTGCTCCGGTTTTTCAAGCCTTTTCGTTCATCTGAAGCTGTTTTGTTTTGGTTGACTGAAGTTCTCAGCAGGTCCAGCAGATTTCAGTCCATAAAATCAGGATGTTGACACAGAGCCGGTCTGTAGCCTGATGCTAAATCACAAGGGGATTTCTTGTGTTTCTTTTCTGAAAGTAGGATACAGTTTGAGTCTTTGAGAGGTTGAAGTGGCAGCAGTTTTTATTCCATCGTTAGTCTGTGTTGGGAAAATCATTTGTGCAAGGCTTGTTAAAATGTTTCCAAAATACAGGAAGGCTGTTGACTTTCCTTTGAGGTGGTAACACATTTGATAGAAGCATGCATCTGTACAATGAGCAGCTGAATTCATTTATTGAAACAGAAGACAGTTGAAGTGTTTGTTCATTTACATAACCAAGATCCCCACAACAGTGTGTCTGGCTCTTCCTCCTGGTTACGCCGCGGCAGGATGGCATTCCACGCGAGACCTGTCACAAATGACTCAACGTGGTTGTTGTGGTCACTGGTACAAAACAGCAACAGTATTTCTGTCTGCAAATCTGTACAAGACGATGTGTGCATTTGACATATTCCATGAAGAAGAAATGATCTTTGAAACCTCCCATTTAGATCTGTGAAAAAGGGAGATGGCAGAAGCTCCACTGGACCAGCCTCATTGTGGAATATCTTTGTGTCAACATAAAAGGTGTGTTTTTTGGTCATTAAACCAGTCCAGGTCAGAACAGAACTTCAAAGCAGAAATTAGCTTAAGCCCAGAATCATAAAATGCTTTTAACGGTTAAATTCCGCTGACAGCATTCAGATGAAAAATCTTTTGGTTCTAAAATTCATGGAAACCAGAGTGGTTCTGCTCAACCTCTACATGTGCACCGGAACCGTCTCCAGGGCCTCTTCTGGGTCTCTGTCCACGTCCACGTTCTGACAAAGACAGGAATGTGGGGTGTGAGGGCAGCTTTGAAAGTTGTTTCAGTTCATTTATGTCCATACATGATCATTGCTCTGTTAAACGGGCAGATTAAACAACAATGAGCAGTCAGTCTCTTTTTTTGAGGGGGGGTATTTGAATCATAGATTATTTGTAAATACTGGAAATTCCTACCATAATGACTAAAGTGTAATGAACTGTTCCAGAGCAGACTTTTTAAACCCCCCCTGCAGGGAAAAGGGTTGTAAATAAGTGATTTCATGTTTCATCTCAGAAATCAGGACTGTTGATGATAACTTAGTGGGGTCTCTGCCTTACTTCTCACTTATGTTCCCCTTTTCTGGAAGATAACATAATGAGAAGACAGTCACAGAAAATCTGCAGGTTTGTCTCGTTCTGTTTGAAAGTGTTTGTCGTGCTGGGTCACAGTAATCAAAGCTTATGAACGGCTTTGCTTTGAGCAGAGACAGACGTCTTCAAGGACTGTAGCTTAAGGGGCTTTTGAAGAACATTTTCCTCATCTTTGGCGGTTTTTCTTTTTTTATTTCAGTTTATTCCGTCCTCTTGTCTGCTATGTTTTTAAGGGTTTAGAACCCCTTCTTTGACTGTGTCTGTGGGTGTGTGGTTGAACAATCACATCAGAAACAAACTTTCCATCAGAGCACAAATAAACACGGGAGACGGGAAAGAGCTCATGAATTGTTTTCCAAGTCACAAGTAAGTCTCAAGTCGAGTCCCAAATCCGAATATTGATGTTTCAAGTAATTTCAACAACAGCGTAATAATAGGAACTGTATTTATCAACATTTTGCAAGCATACTAGGTAAATTTCCTTAGAGCTCATGCATCTCCACTTCAAAAATCAATTTCTCTATAGCAGAAACCAGCTTTACGTTTGTAATTATGGTATGGTGTATTATGGAGATAAAAGGGAATTAAGGTCAAGTCTGGATCTTAAATCCTCTCACCAAAGACCCGTTTGTGGCTGATGAGGCTTTCAGAGTCAGTCTTCCAATAAAACGAACCAAGATATATTTACAAACTACTGACTGTGTCTCATATCTGCATCTTTTTATAAACGTAGCAGATACATATTGGACAGAGGAAAAGTGTAAAATGTTCAGCAGCTCAGCATGACTCCAAAAAATACCTGAATACATCATTAGGGCTGTCACTAACGATTATTTTAAAAGTCAATTAGTCACTAATTATTTTTTTGATTCGTCAACGACTATTGTTTACATAAGATAATGTGCAATTTCTTTCCCAAAAGGTGACAGTGAGTGTGCCGACCATGGAGGTTCACGTCATGTATGGTACCACTAGTGCTCAGCATCTGCTGCATTCACAGAAATTGAACATTTACATATGTAGTTCATGAATTTCAATTTCACTTTATGAAATATAAAAAGGTCCAAGGTAAACTATATGCTAGCACAAAAAAAGCCATAATTGGTTCACAAGTGAAAGGGTTCCTGATCCCTGCACTGAATCTTTGTCTAAACTTCCCATAGAAGTAGTAAGCAGAAATGTTTTTATGAACATGGGTTTTACTTTATTTCAATTATTAAACAGAAATATTCTACAATAATTTTCCTTCATTAGTTTGCAAAAGTGACCTAGGTGGTAGCCAGGGTGCAGCCCCCCGATCATGTCTTTAAATCTTCAACCATTGACAGAGGTCTCATTACTTTTAAAAACACATTTAGGATGTTCTGTGTTTGTGTTGCAGCCTCTAAAAGAACTATTTAGTCAATTTTCTGACTGTCAAAAGAGAAACGCACAATCTTACTACACCGTTGATAAAAAAAATACATTAGGCCCACACTTCTGACAATAGATGTCATCATTTTACTCAGTCATCTGTCATGTGTGCATTTTGGAGGATTGATAAAACACATAAGGCCTCTTAACTTAGTGTCAGGTCAGGAGTGGTTAAAAACACATGTATTTAACTATTCTAAGATCATCTCATTAAGAAAAATAAAACTAAATACGGTAACAAAATGTAACTAAGAAACCCATAATTGATCTACAGTAAGAAACAAATCAGGCTTCTGTGAAGCTCCATGCAAAAGCTTCTGGTGAAACATTTGAACAAAAGAACAATTTTACATCAGAACAACTTAAACTTTATAAACCTGCAGAGCGACTGAGCTCCTGCTCAACTTCATTAAAACGTTTGGATATATGGATCCAAACACCTCAGCCTCCTCATTACAGAAGACTTTGCCAAACCTGGATCCACCAACGTGTGTTCCCTCGCCATTGAATCCTACAGGATTTACTACTGTGCTCCTCAACAAGGTCAAAAGCTCCATCGTTTGACCGCAGTAACCGAAGCCATCATGGAAAGACTGCAAGCTAACCAGGTAGCAACACCAATGCCTAGCATGCCTGTGCAGTCTGTTTCTGTGCCACTAACAGACTCAGGAGGTTCCTCCCCTTTGCCTAACCCAGGGTCTGGTCCACGCCTTTCACTACCCGACAAGTTTACAGGAAGACCTGAGCATTGTACCGGGTTTCTCTTGCAATTCCAGTTGTTTTTCCACCAACAAGCTCACCTTTACCCTACAGAAGAAACCAAAGTGTCTTTCCTGTGTTCTTTTCTGTCCGGAGAAGCGTTGGAGTGGTTAGCAGCTGTTTGGTCTGGAGGTTTGTTGCCTTTTCATTCCTATGAAACATTCACCCAGTTGCTGCGCTCTGTGTTTCAACATAACAACAACGGGAAGGAACCAGGGGAACAAAAAAGGTTAAACGAAGCAACAACACTGCTGCTGTTTACGCTTTACGATTCAGAACACTGGCTGCACAAACACCATGGACTCCGTGCAGCTTAAAGACTGTGTTTTGGTTGGGTTTAACCGTGGAGCTGCAACGAGAGATTGCCTGCAGAGACGAAAATCTAAATCTAGACAAGCTCATCACTACTGCCATCCGGTTGGATAACTTACTCCATGAACGTAAACCCAGAGACTCTAAGACTGTACCAGCTCGTGTGACGTCATCTCCCTGGCATCAGGAGCATGACTCCTCCGGTGAAACCAATGCAGCCGGGGTCCGCTCGCCTCACTCTGGAAGAAAGGGAAAGACGTGCGAGAACCTGTGCCTCTCTTGTGGTAGGCCGGGTCATCTGAGAGTATCCTGTCCAGATCATCCTCCCTGACGATCGGGTGGGCTGGTGAGTGACTCATTTCCTACTTTTGAAATACTGGTCGTGTTGAAAATACCAGACAGATACATAAATACCTTTGCCAAGATAGATTTAGGGGCAGCAGGAAAGTTAATTGACTTAGCTTTTGCTCAAGCTAATTCTATCTCTCTCCTCCCTTGTGAATCGAGGGTGGTAGTCTCCGCTCTACATTGTAGACCAGTGGGCTCCGGACGGATCTCTCTGCTGATCTTCAGCTCCACGTTCAGAACAACCATCAGGAACTCATACGTCTTTTCACCATAGACTCTCCTTGCTGTGCCAACATACTGGGGTTGCCCCCGATGAGTCCACCAGTTTTCCACCTCAGTACCAAGATCTCCGAAAAGCCTTCAATAAACAGTTGTCCACATGCCTCCCTCTTCACCAGCGCGCTATTGAACTGCTCTGGGTGCCACTCCGGCCAGAGGGAGGGGTGTTTCCACGGTCTCAGCCTGAAACTGAAGCCATGCAAAGCTACATCCAGGAGGAGCCGCAGCAGGGGTTCATCCGGCCTTCCATGTCGCCCGCCTCAGTCGGGTTTTTCTTTGTTAAGAAAAAGGACGGCGGACTCCATCCCTGCATTGACTTTCGCAGTTTGAACGAAGTCACCGTCAAGTACTGTTACCGTCTGCAATTAGTTCCACAAGCCATGGAACAACTACGACAGGCACGATATTTTACTAAACTGGATCTCCACAGTGTTTATAATTTAGTCCGTATCTGAGAAGGAGATGAATGGAAGACGGCCTTCTCTGGACTCTGGAACGCTCCCTCCATGTTCCAGGCTTTCGTAAATGATGTGTTTTGTGAAATGCTCCAGCACCATGTCATTGTGTGAATCGATGATATTCTGGTCTACTCCGCCACACTGGAGAAGCACATCTCCCATGTTCGTCAGGTTCTCAGGCTAAAGTCCAAGTTAAGTCCAGAGTTACTGAGGTTAAAGTCCAAGTCAAGTCACAAGTCAAGGCTGTGAAAGTCCAAATCGAGTCTAAATTAATCAAATTCAAGACTCAAGTCTGACTCAAATTAAAGTCATGTGACTCAAGTCCTCACCTCTGGTCCATACAGTCTGCGTGTAAATGACATATATGCAGCATACCTCTGGCCGGTCCCTGTGAGTGTTGACAGCTTCAATCTTAAGGAAGACGGATTCTACTTTGCACCCTGAGAGGAGAAACAAAGTGAAGTGATGCTCATGCCTGAGGAAATCACTGAAGGGCCTAACTCATGATCTATGACCAGCATCTCTATCCTCCTACACAATACTGGTGAAAGGAAAACTGCTCAGAGCCTCTCATCATTGGCCACATTTACACATAATCCAAGTTCAAACCATAATCTGGAGAAGGTTAGATTCACAAAATGAATTTTATGATGTGGCTTCTACAGTAAAATACCTATCTATTGATCATAACCTAAACTGTCAGTGTCAGATCATGAACTGATGGATTTGTGAAGCTGGTTCATTAAACATTTTCACATAAGAAAAGAAATAACTGATTTAGGTGTGAAATTTGACTGACGGCATCTCCTGAAGAGATGTTTTAGTGCACTTTAACTAGGAAGTTTTTACAATTTAAGCCAACAGATTATTTCTGAAATGAAGAAATGCAGATGACGTTGAAGCAGAAAGAGGAAGCTGAGACACGAGAGAGACTGACCGTAGGCGATGGGGGTGAGCTTCAGCACGGTGTGGAGAGGACACTTCAGGTACGGCAGCTCATCTGACACACAAAACATTTGTTTAACCACAACACAAACATTGGGGGAAAAAAAGGAAAAACAATCTCAATTTCTGCAATAGAAGAAAAAACCTGTGGATATTTGCTGAGTTTATTCTTATTTTTGGGGAGCCTAAAGTTTGAAGTTCTCATTTGAACAAAGACAAGAACCTTTTCACAGTTTAGATTTTAGACTCCAGCTAAACTCTGTTACGCCTGATTCTGCTTGCAAGTTTAAATCCCAAATTTAGTTTCACATCTTGTAAGCAGAGTAACACAATTAGGTGAGTCAGAGATTTCACAGGATGAACATTTGTGATGCAGAAAGGAATGGAACTAAATATAGATGTGAAATATAAAGACTTATTTACCTTGCATTTGATATTATAAACCATAAAATTCTGCTCAATTAACTGGAACAGAAAAGAATTAGAGGACTGGCATGGAAGTTGCTAAAACATTATTTAACAGAAAGAAAACAATATTTTAACATTAGGCAACATGCATCTACTAATGTGAAAATTACTTGTGGTGTTCCTCAGGGCTCTGTATTAGGACTGAAATTGTTTAACATAAACATACATTAGAAATTATATAATACATTATATAATTATATAATATTATATTATAAATTATATATAATACATAATAACCTTATGAACACTATTAATAATGAATGATATATTATGAAAATTGTTAAATATGATACAACATACAATAATACAACAAAAGCATATTTTTTTTGTAACTATAAAGAAAATTTTGAGCAACAGTTAAACAGAACCCCAATTGAAACAGCAAAAGAGAATACGTTATCAGGACTAATAATTGATTCTAAACTTTCTTGGAAAACACACATCAGACAGATAAGAATAACAATCTCAAAAAATATTTCAATAATAAATAAAACAAAGTATCTTGATTGCATTTTAGTACGTATATTATATATAGCTGCTTGGTGCTTCCCTACCTTAACTACTGCAATGAAATATGGGGGAATATCTATAATTCTTCATTAATTATACATATCCCAATTATGAGCAGTCAGAAGTATTCAAAAAGTAGGATATTTGGAGCATACTAATCCATTTTTTAACAATCAAAATGACTAAAATGACAGCACCTAGTTTATTATCAAACATTACATATACTATACAAAGCATATAATAATTAATTACTAAATAAAATACAGAAATTCTTCATGGTAAGAGACATGAATAATTTCAAACTTCCGATGGTACGAACAACACGTAGAGGATTTGTGTGTCCGTGTGTGGAGTAAAAGTGTGGAATAATTTGTAGCTGGACAAAAGGAGTGTTAAAATATATATGTTTAAAAATTGTTATAAGCAAATGGTATGGATAAATTATAAGAATAACAACTTCAATGACTATATAATGTTGGCAAAATTATTATCAAATAACCAACAGCACATTATTCTTATGGCTTTGAAGCTACTATTGCTCATTATATAGAGGATGATGGTTATTACTATATGATCAGAGTACAATATCATAATTGATTTCTAAGGGGCGGGTTTACATAAGCAATGCTGCCTGCTCCCTTTCAAACATGATTGTATTGTTGCTTTTGTTGTTGATATCATTGTCTAGCCTGTTGTGTGAGACTGATTGTGCTGTTCTTTAAACATGTTTGAAACTTGAGCTTTTATTTAAGAGTCAAGATTACAAAGTAGAGAGAACCAAGAGACATATATGAGTCAAGTGAACCAGACCAAAATGTTGTTGAGGGTTCTGTTTTAGTTTTACTTCAGCTCAAGTCATTTTGTCAAGTTTTTCAGGGCTTTAAATTACAAACATTTTACTCAGATTTGTGCCCAAAATGTAACCTGTGTAATTGAAAAATATTTGAGAGCAACAAATTCTGTGATGTATGAGCAAAAGTCAAGGCATCAGCCTGTATGCTGGATCAGGTGGATCCAGGTTAATCCTGGGTTGGGACAGAGCCAATAGGAGGACTTTTTCTGAATTCCAGCTCTCCTTCACATTAGCATACTGAAACACTAGTTAACTAGCTAACATGTAGTCTTTCACTAGTTAGCTAGTGACTCTTACAAGAATGAACTAATTAACTAGTGAGAAGAAATTGTGCCAACTAGTTAACTAGTGGGCTTTTTGCAGTGCACTAATTAACTAGTGCAATTTTTCTGTCCCACTAGTTAACTAGTAAGACTTAAATATGCATCACTAGTCAACTAGTTAACATTTTGTATGTCACTAGTGAACTAGTACAATATTTTGGTGACACTAGTTAACTAGTGAGCTTTACAGAACGTTTACTAGTGAACTAGTACAATATTTTGGTGACACTAGTTAACTAGTGAGCTTTACAGAACGTTTACTAGTGAACTAGTAGAAAATTTGCAAGTAACTAGTTATCTAGTGGCCTTTTTAGATTGACACTAGCTTACTAGTGAGCACAAATAGTGCCCACTAGAGAGCTAGTGCACACTTTTAATGAGTACTAGTTAACTAGTTCACATTTTTTCTGTTACTAGTTAACTAGTTGTACTTTTGGCATTACTAGTTAGGTTTAAAACATTTGATATCAAGGATATCTAATAAATGTTAAAAAGGCTTTCCATAGACTTTGCTCTGTGATTCACACCTGTTTGACACAGGCAGATCATTTTGAGCAATCAGGTGGTGGCAGTGGTTTAGTGTGTTGTGGATTTCCTACCAAGAATTCTTCCTGTACTCTGGAGGTCACCATAAAGTGAGTTACAAATAATAATCAAAACCTTTTTTTCTCACCATCACTTTTGTTCAGGAAGTATGCCAGCAGACATCTCATCACCGCTTGATGACAGATGACTAAGACATTCTCCTGCCTTTCAAGTTCCATGATGACTGGCTCCAGGCGGTGGACAAGGTCCTCATATGACTGGATACAGAGAAGCATCAGGACAGTCTGCAGCAAGAGTCACTAAAAGAAACTTTAAACTACAAATAAATCACGATGTTACGCTCACAGCGGCCTCGGCAACGCGTCTTCAAAAATCTATGTAAACATTCACATATGCGCGTTTCAGGCTTCCACTGTCAAAACTCTCATATTCATGCAACTTAATAATTGCGGTTTGTGTTTGGATGATATTCTATGACATCAAGTCTTTCATTTATCGAAACAGAGCTGTGAAAGAAAAGGCCTGGAGCGAGATTCACCAGATTGGCACTGCTCCAAGCCTCTTTCAACTGTAAGTAAATGCGCTAGTATCAGGTAGCAGCAGTCCAGTGTGAACACCTTATGCTAAAAGTGAGTTCAAGAATGCACGTTGAGCTTGCTCTTGAATGTGCATCACATGCCTGGTGTGTGTGAAGCTTTACATTAATGCAATGAAAAGAAATCAGGCCGTCTGGTCAAGGGGTTATGTTTCTGGTTGGAGTTGTTTTCTCCAAAACCTTTTTTTAAATTAATTTATGTACCTATTTCTTGGCTGGGACAGTGCACATTAATGAACATCCATCCAGTCACAGATACAAATATAGTAGAATATATAGAAGTTAGAAATCAGTATTTAGGACTGGTTTGTAACGTGGAACATTCCCAAACAGAGAGTGGGAGACTGTTCCTGATGGACGTTACAAAAAGAGCATTTTGGAGAAAATGCTCTTTTTGTAACGTCCAAAAACAGCCATTTTATCCAAAGACTGTTTTTCTGTGGAGGCTCAACAGTCTACTCTAGAGGGGGTCCTGGTCCTCAAACTGAGTTTTTTTTTCTCTTAAGACTGGCTGACATTTGATTTGGGGCAAATCCATGTAACACTTCATTAATGAAACAACCAACTTTAAATGTCTAAAATTCTTAAAACTCAAGAAGCTGTATTTTGTTGTTATTTGGTCAAAAGTAAAGATCTTTTCATTGTCGTCCTTCTTTCTGCTTTGATTTTCCATTTACGTCACTCTTGATAGAGAGTCAAGAGCCAATTGTCTAAACTTGATCAAACAAAACATACAATCCTGTATGCAAACGTGTATCTACATAAACCCAAACAAACTCAATGTCATCCTGTTATGTTTTCATGTTCTGTGTGTGTAGCATGTACCAGAGCATCATAAGCATCCCAGAGCAAGAAACACAACAGCTTTCTGCTGGGGTTTGCTCACCTCTCCTTTAGGATAGCGGTATCGATATTTGTCTTGGTCCCTCAGGGCAAACTCTTCAGGAAAATGCTCTTGAATCTCCTCATATGTCATCTCCTCACAAACCCCCTGAACAATTAAAGAGAGGCAGGACAGCTACGTTCACTCAAACACTGGCTGAAAACACACCATGAATGAAATTCTTGTTCATGTCATTAAAAAAAAGATCAAAAAGATTTGATTCTGGTTGATCTGAAGTCAAAATTCTGGGGAAGATAGAGGAAAATGTGTACTTTTGCTTTACTAAATCCTTGAAGCTATTGGGCAGAAATCCAATAAATCATGTTTTTTTCACCATAAAGTTTTGTTTCACCCATGCACCAGTATTACTCATGTAGCCTTTCAGTCATAGAAATACTTTATGCTCAATTAAATTTGTTGAGTCTGTCAGGTTCTGGAAGAGGAGGCCTCTTTTTTTTTTAAATCAAATTTGCTGCAGTAAAGATGTGTTTTTCACATTGAATAAAAGCTCTACTCATCCTGACACAGAAATGTACATTCTGTGAAAGGGGGCTGATTTTGGCCCCTTGGGACACCAAAAGAACATTTCTAAAAACCTTTAGATTAGAAACAAATGTCACAAGCTGATGAAACTGTGTCTTGCAAAAGTTTTCACATCCCTTGAACTTCTCCACATTTTCTCACATTATGATCACAAACATAAATATATTTAATTAGAATTTTATGTGAAAGACCAACACAAAGTGGCACACACTTGTGAAATGTAAAGAAAATTATACAAGAGTTCAATTTTTTTTACAAATAAAATCTGAAAAGTGCAGTGTGCAAAAGTATTCAGCCCCCCTGAGTCAATACTTTGTAGAACCCCCTTTTGCTGTAATTCCAGCTGCAGGTCTTTTGGGGTTTGTCTCTACCAGCTTTCCACATCTACAGACTGAAATCTTTGTCCATTCTTCCTTCAAAACACTTCAATCTGAGTCAGATTAGATGGAGAGTGTTTGTGAACAGCAGTTTTCAGATCTCTCCACAGATTCTGGATTGGATTTAGGTCTGGACTTTGACTGGACCATTCCAACACATGAATCCGTTTCATTTTTACCATTCAATTGTAGCTTTGGCTTTATGTTTAGGGTGGTTGTCCTGTTGGAAGGTGAATCTCCGCCTCAGTCTCAAGTGTTGTTCAGACTTCAAAAGGTTTTCCTCCAATATTGCTCTGGATTTGGCTCCATCCATCTTCCCATCAACTCTAACCAGATTCCCTGTTCCTGCTGAAGAGAAGCAGCCCCAGAGCATGATGCTGCCACCACCATGTTTGACAGTGGGTATGGTGTGTTCAGAGTGATGTGTTAGATTTCCTCCACACATAGAGCTTTGCATTTAGACCAAAAAGTTC